>JAUNZM010002512.1:0-26977 GCA_033459285.1 Clamator glandarius | reverse complement strand
TTCATATCCCCTTTAACCCCTTTAACCCCCTTTTTTACCATTTCATATCCCCTTCAACCCCCTTTAATCCCCTTTTAACCCCATTTTAACCCTTTCATATCCCCTCTAACCCCCTTTGACCCTATTTTAACCTTTTCATATCCCCTTTAACCCCCTTTTAACCCCCTTTTAACCCTTTCATATCCCCTCCAACCCCCTTTTAGCCCCCTTTTAACCCCTTTCATAACCCCTTTAACGCCTTTGACCCCATTTTAACCCTTTCATAACCCCTTTAACCCCCTTTTAACCCCCTTTTAACCCTTTCATATCCCCTCTAACCCTCTTTTAACCCCCTTTTAACCCTTTCATATCACCTTCAACCCCCTTTAACCCCCTTTTAACCCTTTCATATCCCCTCTAATCCCCTTTTGACCCCCTTTTAACCCTTCATATCCTCCCTTTAACCCCCTTTAACCCCTTCATATCCCCCTCTAACCCCTTTATACCCCCTTTAACCCCAACCTTAACCCCCTTAAACCCTTCAAACCCCCTTAACCCAAAACCCCATACAACACCCAAACCCCCAAAAACCCCATAACCCTCACCCAACCCCCTTAAAACCCCATTAACCCAAACATACCCCTCAACCCCCCTTAAACCCCCTAAACCCAAACATACCCCTTTAACCCCCCTTAACCCAATCATAACCCCTCAAACCCCTTTAACCCCCTTTAACACTTCATATCACCTTCAACCCCCTTTAACCCCCTTTAACCCATTCATAACCCCACTACCCCCTTAAACCCCCTTTACCCAAACCCCTCATAACCCCTCTACCCCCTTTAACCCCATTTAACCCTTTCATATCCCCTCTAACCCTCTTTTAACCCCCTTTTAACCATTTCATATCCCCTCTAACCCCCTTTTAACCCCCTTTTAACCCTTTCACATCCCCTTTTAACCCCCTTTTAGCCCCCTTTTAACCCTTTCATATCCCCTTAACCCTCTTTTAACCCTTTTAACCCTTTCATATCCCCTTTAACCCCCTTTAATCCCATTTTAACCCTTTCATATCAACTTTTAACCCCCTTTAACCCTTTCATATCCCCTTTAACCCCCTTTTAACCCTTTCATATCCCCTCTAACCACCTTTTAACCCCCTTTTAACCCTTTCATATCCCCTCTAACCCTCTTTTAACCCCCTTTTAACCCTTTCATAACCCCTTCAATGCCCTTTTAATCCCCTTTTAACCCCCTTTAACCCTTTCATATCCCCTTTATCCCCTTTTAACCCCCTTTTAACCCTTTCATAACCAGTTTAACCCCCTTTTAATCCCCTGTTAACCCCTTAAACCCTTTCATATCCCCTTTAATCTCCTTTTAACCTTCTTTTAACCCTTTCATATCCCCTTCAATCCCCTTTTAACCCCCTTTCAATCTTTTCATATCCCCTTTAACCCCTTTAACCCCCTTTTTTACCATTTCATATCCCCTTCAACCCCCTTTAATCCCCTTTTAACCCCATTTTAACCCTTTCATATCCCTCTAACCCCCTTTGACCCTATTTAACCTTTTCATATCCCCTTTAACCCCCTTTTAACCCCTTTTTAACCCTTTCATATCCCCTCTAACCCCATTTTAACCCCCTTTTAACCCTTTCATATCCCCTCCAACCCCCTTTTAGCCCCCTTTTAACCCTTTCATAACCCCTTTAACCCCCTTTTAACCCCCTTTTAACCCTTTCATATCCCCTCTAACCCCCTTTTAACCCCCTTTTAACCCTTTCATATCCCCTCTAACCCTCTTTTAACCCCCTTTTAACCCTTTCATATCCCCTTCAACCCCCTTTAACCCCCTTTTTTACCATTTCATATCCCCTTCAACCCCCTTTAATCCCCTTTTAACCCCCTTTTAACCCTTTCATATCCCCTCTAATCCCCTTTTGACCCCCTTTAACCCTTTCATATCCCTTTTAACCCCCTTTTAACCCTTTCATATCCCCTCTAATCCCCTTTTGACCCCCTTTTAACCCTTTCATATCCCTTTTAACCCCCTTTTAACCCTTTCATATCCCCCTTTAACCTCCTTTTAACCCCCTTTTAACCCTTTCATATCCCCTTTAACCCCCTTTTAACCCTTTCATATCCCCTCTAACCCCCTTTTAAACCCTTTTAACCCTTTCATATCCCCTCTAACCCCCTTTTAACCCCCTTTAACCCTTTCATATCCCCTTTTAACCCCCCTTTAACCCTTTCATATCCCTTCTAACCCCTTTTAACCCCCTTTTAACACTTTCATATCCCCTTTAACCCCCTTTTAACCCCCTTTTAACCCTTTCATATCCCCTCTAACCCCCTTTTAACCCCATTTTAACTCTTTCATATCCCGTTTAACCCCCTTTTAACCCCCTTTTAAACCTTGCATATCCCCTTTAACCCCCTTTTAACCACCTTTTAACCCTTTCATATCCCCTCTAACCCCCTTTTAACCCCATTTTAACCCTTTCATATCCCCTCTAACCCCCTTTTAACCCCATTTTAACCCCTTCATAACCTCTCTAACCCCTTTTAACCCCCTTTTAACCCTTTCATATCCCCTTTAACCCCCTTTTAACTCCCTTTTAACACTTTCATATCCCCTTAACCCCCTTTAACCCCATTTTAACCCTTTCATATCCCCTTTAACTCCCTTTAACCCCCTTTAACCCTTTCATATCCCCTCTAACCCTCTTTTAACCCCCTTTTAACCCTTTCATATCCCCTCTAACCCCCTTTTAACCCCATTTTAACTCTTTCATATCCCGTTTAACCCCCTTTTAATCCCCTTTTAACCCTTTCATATCCCCTCTAACCCCCTTTTAACCCCATTTTAACCCTTTCATATCCCCTCTAACCCCCTTTTAACCCCATTTTAACCCCTTCATAACCTCTCTAACCCCTTTTAACCCCCTTTTAACCCTTTCATATCCCCTTTAACCCCCTTTTAACTCCCTTTTAACACTTTCATATCCCCTTAACCCCCTTTAACCCCATTTTAACCCTTTCATATCCCCTTTAACCCCCTTTAACCCCCTTTAACCCTTTCATATCCCCTCTAACCCCGTTTAACCCCATTTTAACCCCTTCATAACCTCTCTAACCCCTTTTAACCCCCTTTTAACCCTTTCGTATCCCCTTTAACCCCCTTTTAACCCCCTTTTAACCCTTTCATATCCCCTCTAACCCCCTTTTAACCATCTTTTAACCCTTTCATATCCCCTTTAACCCCCTTTTTACCCCCTTTAACCCTTTCATAACCCCTTTATCCCCCTTTTATCCCCCTTTTAACCCTTTCATATCCCCTGGACCCCCTTTTAACCCCATTTTAACCCTTTCACAACCCCTCTAACCCCCTTTTAACCCCCTTTAACCCTTTCATAACCCCTTTAACCCCTTTTTAACCCTTTCATATCCCCTGGACCCCCTTTTAACCCCTTTTTAACCCCTTTCCACCCCCTTTGTAACCCCCTTTGCCCCCCATTTCTATCCCCCCTTACAACCCATTCAGAACCCCATTTCCGACCCCTTTTAACCCTCCGCCTTTTAACCCATTTTGACTCCTTTTTAACCCTTTCCCGGCCACCTCCGCTCCCCGTTGGATCTGGAACCCAACCTGGAAGTCCCCGAGATGCCGAGAGGGGTTGCGGTCGGACCCGAAATGGGATCCGATCCAGCTGCACCCCCACATCTGGACGCTCCCCCCCACCTCCCCGACCTCTGGTTCCCCTCCTTCCCGCAGCATCGAAAGCACCTTCGAGGTCTACGTCGAGTCGGAGCGTCTCTACCTCTTCGGCTCGGAGAGCCCGGAGGCCGCTCGCCAGTGGCTCGAAGCCATCGCCAAGGTGGGTCGGGGTGACGGGATCTGGGGATGATGGAATCACCGGGTTGGGAAGGACCCATCGGATCGTGGAGTCCGACCGTCCCCATCAACCACCGACCCGCGTCCCTCGGCGCCTCGTCCACCGGACCCTCAAACCCCTCCGGGAAGGTGATTCCACCACCTCCTTGAGCGGATCCCACCGGCTCCCAGGGACCTTTTCCAGGAGGAATTTCCATCCCTGTTCCTTGGGAGAAGATCCCAGCTCCCTCCTCTCCACGAGCTCCTCTCAGGGAGTCGGAGAGAGCGACGAGGTCTCCCCTCAGCCTCCTCTTCTCCAGGATAAACCCCCCCCAGGTCCCTCAGGCTTGTTCTCCAGCCCCTTTCCCAGCTCCGGTCCCTTCTCCGGACTCGCTCCAGCCCCTCCAGGTCTTTCTTGGGGCGAAGGACCCAGACGTGCCCCCAGGATTCCAGGTTGGGTCTCAGCAGAGGGAGAAGAACCTCCCTGGCCCTGCTGGCCACGCCGGGGCTGCTCCGAGCCACGATGCCCTTGGGCTCCTTGGCCCCCTGGGGACAACTTGAGGGCGTCTCATGGAATCCCAGAATCACCAGGTGGGAAAAATCCATCCCTGGCCGAGAGGAAAGGGCCTCGAGTCGCTCCAGGGGAGGTTTAGGTTGGATCCTGGGAGAAGTTCCATCACGGGAAGGGTCGTGAAGCCCTGGGAGATGCCGCCCAGGGCGCTGGTGGCGTCTCCGTCCCTGGAGGGTTCAAAGCCGGGGAGATGAGGGGCTCGGGGAGCCGGTTTCCTTGCGGACGGGGACGCTTGGACTTGATGAGCTCAAAGGTCTTTTCCAACCAAGCGATTCCGCGTCCCACAAACTCCACGGCCACGCGGGTTTGGGACCCTCCGAGGGTGGAGATGCCACCAACCCCACCCTGGGAAACGTCTCCCGGGGCTTCACGACCCTTTCCGTGATGGAACTTCTCCCAAGATCCAACCTAAACCTCCCCTGGAGCGACTCGAGGCCGGTTCCTCTCCTCCCATCCCGTGGTTTTTTGGGAGAAGACACCAACCCACCTCACCACAACCTCCTTCCAGGAGCAACGAGGTCTCCCCTCAGCCTCCTCCTCTCCAGACCAACCCCTTCCACCTCTCTTAGTCCTTCCCCTGGTTCTCCAGCCCCTTTCCCAGCTCCGGTCCCTTCTCCGGACGTTCTCCAGCCCCTCGAGGTCTTTCTTGGGGCGAAGGACCCAGACGTGCCCCCAGGATTCCAGGTTGGGTCTCAGCAGAGGGAGAAGAACCTCCCTGGACCTTCTCCTCCTTCTCCATCCCGGCTCCTCCTGCTCTGGAGCTGCTCGGGGTTCTCGTGCCCCAAGGTCCTGGTCAAACCTTATCCCGTTGGTCTCATCCCACGGATCCAACCAGCTCCAATCCCTCTGGAGACCCTCAAACCCTCCAGCAGCTCCCACCCAGCTCCGTGTCACCCCCCAAACCCGCTCGGGGCGCCCTCGGTGCCTTCATCCAGGGCGTCGATGAAGACGTCGACCGGGATCGGAGCCGCCAATTCCCGGATATTCTCTCCGTCTCCCACCTCCCTCTAGACCCTCCACCCAACCAGTTTTCCCACATAGGAGAGTCTCACGTTTTCCGGAGCTGAATATTGTGGGAAATTCCCTCGGAAAATCCTCGGAGGGATCCGGAGGCCGCGGAGGCTGATGGATCCTTCTCCTCCTCATCCTAGTCCTTCATCCACCCTCGCGCCGAGGAGCTCCTGGCTCTGGATTTCGAGCGGATCGGCCGCTTGAGGTACAAGGGGGGCCTCAACCTGGAACGAGCCACCCAGGGCTGGTTCGCCCTGGTGGGTCCCACGCTCCACGTCTGCTCCGAGGGCGGCGAGAGGCAGGAGCCGCTCCAGCTGCGGAAGCTCCAGGAGCTCTGTGAGTGACGCTTCCCAACCCCTGCTCCAGGCTTGGAAGGGACTCGGAGATGGGGAGAGCCACATGGGATCGGGGTTTGTCCAGCCTGGATGGATCCAGAGGGGATTGGGGTTTCTCCAACCTGGATGGATCCAGAGGGGATTGGGGTTTCTCCAACCTGGATGGATCCAGAGGGGATTGGGGTTTCTCCAACCTGGATGGATCCAGAGGGGATTGGGGTTTGTCCAACCTGGATGGATCCAGAGGGGATTGGGGTTTCTCCAACCTGGATGGATCCAGAGGGGATTGGGGTTTCTCCAACCTGGATGGATCCAGAGGGGATTGGGGTTTCTCCAACCTGGATGGATCCAGAGGGGATTGGGGTTTCTCCAACCTGGATGGATCCAGAGGGGATTGGGGTTTCTCCAACCTGGATGGATCCAGAGGGGATTGGGGTTTCTCCAACCTGGATGGATCCAGAGGGGATTGGGGTTTGTCCAACCTGGATGGATCCAGAGGGGATTGGGGTTTCTCCAACCTGGATGCATCCAGAGGGGATTGGGGTTTGTCCAACCTGGATGGATCCAGAGGGGATTGGGGTTTCTCCAACCTGGATGGATCCAGCTGGGATTGGGATTTCTCCAACCTGGATGGATCCAGAGGCGATTGGGGTTTGTCCAACCTGGATGGATCCAGAGGGGATTGGGGTTTGTCCAACCTGGATGGATCCAACTGGGATTGGGGTTTCTCCAACCTGGATGGATCCAGAGGGGATTGGGGTTTGTCCAACCTGGATGGATCCAGAGGGGATTGGGGTTTCTCCAACCTGGATGGATCCAGAGGGGATTGGGGTTTCTCCAACCTGGATGCATCCAGAGGGGATTGGGGTTTCTCCAACCTGGATGCATCCAGAGGGGATTGGGGTTTCTCCAGCCTGGATGGATCCAGCTGGGATCGGGGTTTGTCCAACCTGGATGGATCCAGAGGGGATTGGGGTTTCTCCAACCTGGATGGATCCAGCTGGGATTGGGGTTTCTCCAACGTGGATGGATCCAGAGGGGATTGGGGTTTCTCCAACCTGGATGGATCCAGAGGGGATTGGGGTTTCTCCAACCTGGATGGATCCAGAGGGGATTGGGGTTTCTCCACCCTGGTTGGATCCAGGGGGGATCGGGGTTTCTCCAACCTGGATGGATCCAGAGGGGATTGGGGTTTCTCCAACCTGGTTGGATCCAGCTGGGATTGGGGTTTCTCCAACATGGATGGATCCAGAGGGGATTGGGGTTTCTCCAACCTGGATGGATCCAGAGGGGACTGGGGTTTCTCCAACCTGGTTGGATCCAGAGGGGATTGGGGTTTCTCCAACCTGGATGCATCCAGAGGGGATTGGGGTTTGTCCAACCTGGATGGATCCAGAGGGGATTGGGGTTTCTCCAACCTGGATGGATCCAGAGGGGATTGGGGTTTGTCCAACCTGGATGGATCCAGAGGGGATTGGGGTTTCTCCAACCTGGATGGATCCAGAGGGGATCGGGGTTTCTCCAATGTGGATGGATCCAGAGGGGATTGGGGTTTCTCCAACCTGGATGGATCCAGAGGGGATTGGGGTTTCTCCAGCCTGGATGGATCCAGCTGGGATCGAGGTTTCTCCAACCTGGATGGATCCAGAGGGGATTGGGGTTTCTCCAACCTGGATGGATCCAGAGGGGATTGGGGTTTCTCCAACCTGGATGGATCCAGAGGGGATTGGGGTTTGTCCAACCTGGATTGATCCAGAGGGGATTGGGGTTTCTCCAGCCTGGATGGATCCAGCTGGGATCGGGGTTTGTCCAACCTGGATGGATCCAGAGGGGATTGGGGTTTCTCCAACCTGGATGGATCCAGAGGGGATTGGGGTTTCTCCACCCTGGTTGGATCCAGGGGGGATCGGGGTTTCTCCAACCTGGATGGATCCAGAGGGGATTGGGGTTTCTCCAACCTGGTTGGATCCAGCTGGGATTGGGGTTTCTCCAACATGGATGGATCCAGAGGGGATTGGGGTTTCTCCAACCTGGATGGATCCAGAGGGGACTGGGGTTTCTCCAACCTGGTTGGATCCAGAGGGGATCGGGGTTTCTCCAACCTGGATGCATCCAGAGGGGATTGGGGTTTGTCCAACCTGGATGGATCCAGCTGGGATTGGGGTTTCTCCAACCTGGATGGATCCAGAGGGGATTGGGGTTTCTCCAACCTGGATGGATCCAGAGGGGATTGGGGTTTCTCCAACCTGGATGGATCCAGAGGGGATCGGGGTTTCTCCAATGTGGATGGATCCAGAGGGGATTGGGGTTTCTCCAACCTGGATGGATCCAGAGGGGATTGGGGTTTCTCCAGCCTGGATGGATCCAGCTGGGATCGAGGTTTCTCCAACCTGGATGGATCCAGAGGGGATTGGGGTTTCTCCAACCTGGATGGATCCAGAGGGGATTGGGGTTTCTCCAACCTGGATGGATCCAGAGGGGATTGGGGTTTGTCCAACCTGGATTGATCCAGAGGGGATTTGGGTTTCTCCAATCTGGATGGATCCAGCTGGGATCGAGGTTTCTCCAACCTGGATGGATCCAGCTGGGATCGAGGTTTCTCCAACCTGGATGGATCCAGCTGGGATCGAGGTTTCTCCAACCTGGATGGATCCAGAGGGGATTGGGGTTTCTCCAACCTGGATGGATCCAGAGGGGATTGGGGTTTGTCCAACCTGGATGGATCCAGAGGGGATTGGGGTTTGTCCAACCTGGATGGATCCAGAGGGGATTGGGGTTTCTCCAATCTGGATGCATCCAGAGGGGATTGGGGTTTCTCCAACCTGGTTGGATCCAGAGGGGATTGGGGTTTCTCCAGCCTGGATTGATCCAGAGGGGATTGGGGTTTCTCCAACCTGGATGGATCCAGAGGGGATTGGGGTTTCTCCAACCTGGATGGATCCAGAGGGGATTGGGGTTTGTCCAACCTGGATGGATCCAGAGGGGATTGGGGTTTCTCCAACCTGGATGGATCCAGAGGGGATTGGGGTTTCTCCAACCTGGATGGATCCAGAGGGGATTGGGGTTTCTCCACCCTGGATGGATCCAGAGGGGATTGGGGTTTCTCCAACCTGGATGGATCCAGAGGGGATTGGGGTTTCTCCAACCTGGATGGATCCAGAGGGGATTGGGGTTTCTCCAACCTGGATGGATCCAGAGGGGATTGGGGTTTCTCCAACGTGGATGGATCCAGAGGGGATTGGGGTTTCTCCAACCTGGATGGATCCAGAGGGGATTGGGGTTTCTCCAACCTGGATGGATCCAGAAGGGATTGGGGTTTCTCCAACCTGGATGGATCCAGAAGGGATTGGGGTTTCTCGAACCTGGATGGATCCAGAGGGGATTGGGGTGATGGGTTCTCCCCCTTCCCTTCCAGCCATCCAGGGAGACAACGAGGTGCTGGTGCTGGTCGAGAGACGCAGGTAGGAGCGGAAAGGGGAACGCGGGGGGCTGGTTCCTACGTCCCCATCAGGGCCCCATCCCATCCCAGTCCGGGGTTTGGGACGCGGGTGTAGGATATGGGAGTTGGGAATGGGGGGTACGGGGTGTGGGATGAAGATCTGGGGGTGTGGGATGAAGATCTGGGATGTGGGATGAAGATCTGGGGGTGTGGGATGAAGATCTGGGATGTGGGATGAAGATCTGGGGTGTGGGATGAAGATCTGGGGTGTGGGATGAAGATCTGGGAGTGTGGGATGAAGATCTGGGATGTGGGATGAAGATCTGGGGGTGTGGGATGAAGCTCTGGGGGTGTGGGATGAAGATCTGGGATGTGGGATGAAGCTCTGGGGGTGTGGGATGAAGATCTGGGATGTGGGATGAAGATCTGGGGGTGTGGGATGAAGATCTGGGGGTGTGGGATGAAGATCTGGGATGTGGGATGAAGATCTGGGGATGTGGGATGAAGATCTGGGGTGTGGGATGAAGATCTGGGGTGTGGGATGAAGATCTGGGGGTGTGGGATGAAGATCTGGGGGTGTGGGATGAAGATCTGGGATGTGGGATGAAGATCTGGGGATGTGGGATGAAGATCTGGGGTGTGGGATGAAGATCTGGGGTGTGGGATGAAGATCTGGGGGTGTGGGATGAAGATCTGGGAATGTGGGATGAAGATCTGGGGTGTGGGATGAAGATCTGGGGTGTGGGATGAAGATCTGGGGGTGTGGGATGAAGATCTGGGGTGTGGGATGAAGATCTGGGGTGTGGGATGAAGATCTGGGGGTGTGGGATGAAGCTCTGGGATGTGGGATGAAGATCTGGGGGTGTGGGATGAAGATCTGGGATGTGGGATGAAGATCTGGGGGTGTGGGATGAAGATCTGGGGGTGTGGGATGAAGATCTGGGATGTGGGATGAAGATCTGGGATGTGGGATGAAGATCTGGGATGTGGGATGAAGCTCTGGGGGTGTGGGATGAAGATCTGGGATGTGGGATGAAGATCTGTGGGTGTGGGATGAAGACCTGGGGATGTGGGATGAAGATCTGGGGGTGTGGGATGAAGACCTGGGATGTGGGATGAAGATCTGGGGGTGTGGGATGAAGATCTGGGGTGTGGGATGAAGACCTGGGGGTGTGGGATGAAGATCTGGGATGTGGGATGAAGATCTGGGGGTGTGGGATGAAGATCTGGGGTGTGGGATGAAGCTCTGGGGGTGTGGGATGAAGATCTGGGATGTGGGATGAAGATCTGGGGGTGTGGGATAAAGATCTGGGTGTGTGGGATGAAGATCTGGGGGTGTGGGATGAAGATCTGGGGTGTGGGATGAAGATCTGGGGGTGTGGGATGAAGATCTGGGGATGTGGGATGAAGATCTGGGGGTGTGGGATGAAGATCTGGGATGTGGGATGAAGATCTGGGGTGTGGGATGAAGATCTGGGGGTGTGGGATGAAGATCTGGGGTGTGGGATGAAGATCTGGGGTGTGGGATGAAGATCTGGGATGTGGGATGAAGCTCTGGGGGTGTGGGATGAAGATCTGGGGTGTGGGATGAAGATCTGGGATGTGGGATGAAGCTCTGGGATGTGGGATGAAGATCTGGGGTGTGGGATGAAGATCTGGGATGTGGGATGAAGATCTGGGGGTGTGGGATGAAGATCTGGGATGTGGGATGAAGATCTGGGGGTGTGGGATGAAGATCTGGGATGTGGGATGAAGATCTGGGATGTGGGATGAAGCTCTGGGGGTGTGGGATGAAGATCTGGGATGTGGGATGAAGATCTGTGGGTGTGGGATGAAGACCTGGGATGTGGGATGAAGATCTGGGGGTGTGGGATGAAGACCTGGGATGTGGGATGAAGATCTGGGGGTGTGGGATGAAGATCTGGGGTGTGGGATGAAGATCTGGGGGTGTGGGATGAAGATCTGGGGTGTGGGATGAAGATCTGGGGGTGTGGGATGAAGATCTGGGATGTGGGATGAAGACCTGGGAGTGTGGGATGAAGATCTGGGGGTGTGGGATGAAGATCTGGGGTGTGGGATGAAGATCTGGGATGTGGGATGAAGATCTGGGGGTGTGGGATGAAGATCTGGGGGTGTGGGATGAAGATCTGGGGTGTGGGATGAAGATCTGGGATGTGGGATGAAGATCTGGGGTGTGGGATGAAGATCTGGGGGTGTGGGATGAAGATCTGGGGGTGTGGGATGAAGCTCTGGGGTGTGGGATGAAGATCTGGGGTGTGGGATGAAGATCTGGGGTGTGGGATGAAGCTCTGGGATGTGGGATGAAGCTCTGGGGGTGTGGGATGAAGATCTGGGGTGTGGGATGAAGATCTGGGGTGTGGGATGAAGATCTGGGGGTGTGGGATGAAGATCTGGGGGTGTGGGATGAAGATCTGGGGTGTGGGATGAAGATCTGGGGGTGTGGGATGAAGATCTGGGGGTGTGGGATGAAGATCTGGGATGTGGGATGAAGATCTGGGATGTGGGATGAAGCTCTGGGGGTGTGGGATGAAGATCTGGGGGTGTGGGATGAAGATCTGGGATGTGGGATGAAGATCTGGGATGTGGGATGAAGATCTGGGGTGTGGGATGAAGATCTGGGGTGTGGGATGAAGATCTGGGATGTGGGATGAAGATCTGGGGATGTGGGATGAAGCTCTGGGGGTGTGGGATGAAGATCTGGGGATGTGGGATGAAGATCTGGGATGTGGGATGAAGATCTGGGATGTGGGATGAAGATCTGGGGTGTGGGATGAAGATCTGGGGGTGTGGGATGAAGATCTGGGGTGTGGGATGAAGATCTGGGATGTGGGATGAAGATCTGGGGTGTGGGATGAAGATCTGGGGGTGTGGGATGAAGATCTGGGATGTGGGATGAAGATCTGGGGTGTGGGATGGAGATCTGGGATGTGGGATGAAGATCTGGGATGTGGGATGAAGATCTGGGATGTGGGATGAAGCTCTGGGATGTGGGATGAAGCTCTGGGGGTGTGGGATGAAGATCTGGGGTGTGGGATGAAGATCTGGGGGTGTGGGATGAAGATCTGGGGTGTGGGATGAAGATCTGGGATGTGGGATGAAGATCTGGGGTGTGGGATGAAGATCTGGGGGTGTGGGATGAAGATCTGGGGTGTGGGATGAAGATCTGGGATGTGGGATGAAGCTCTGGGATGTGGGATGAAGCTCTGGGGGTGTGGGATGAAGATCTGGGGTGTGGGATGAACATCTGGGGGTGTGGGATGAAGATCTGGGGTGTGGGATGAAGATCTGGGGGTGTGGGATGAAGATCTGGGGGTGTGGGATGAAGATCTGGGGTGTGGGATGAAGATCTGGGGGTGTGGGATGAAGATCTGGGGGTGTGGGATGAAGATCTGGGATGTGGGATGAAGATCTGGGATGTGGGATGAAGCTCTGGGGGTGTGGGATGAAGATCTGGGGGTGTGGGATGAAGATCTGGGATGTGGGATGAAGATCTGGGATGTGGGATGAAGATCTGGGGTGTGGGATGAAGATCTGGGGTGTGGGATGAAGATCTGGGATGTGGGATGAAGATCTGGGGATGTGGGATGAAGCTCTGGGGGTGTGGGATGAAGATCTGGGGATGTGGGATGAAGATCTGGGATGTGGGATGAAGATCTGGGATGTGGGATGAAGATCTGGGGTGTGGGATGAAGATCTGGGGGTGTGGGATGAAGATCTGGGGTGTGGGATGAAGATCTGGGATGTGGGATGAAGATCTGGGGTGTGGGATGAAGATCTGGGGGTGTGGGATGAAGATCTGGGATGTGGGATGAAGATCTGGGGTGTGGGATGGAGATCTGGGATGTGGGATGAAGATCTGGGATGTGGGATGAAGATCTGGGATGTGGGATGAAGATCTGGGATGTGGGATGAAGCTCTGGGGGTGTGGGATGAAGATCTGGGGTGTGGGATGAAGATCTGGGGGTGTGGGATGAAGATCTGGGGTGTGGGATGAAGATCTGGGATGTGGGATGAAGATCTGGGGTGTGGGATGAAGATCTGGGGGTGTGGGATGAAGATCTGGGGTGTGGGATGAAGATCTGGGGTGTGGGATGAAGATCTGGGATGTGGGATGAAGCTCTGGGGGTGTGGGATGAAGATCTGGGGTGTGGGATGAAGATCTGGGATGTGGGATGAAGATCTGGGGTGTGGGATGAAGATCTGGGGGTGTGGGATGAAGATCTGGGATGTGGGATGAAGATCTGGGGTGTGGGATGGAGATCTGGGGGTGTGGGATGGAGATCTGGGATGTGGGATGAAGATCTGGGGATGTGGGATGAAGATCTGGGATGTGGGATGAAGACCTGGGAGTGTGAGATGAAGATCTGGGGGTGTGGGATGAAGATCTGGGATGTGGGATGAAGATCTGGGGGTGTGGGATGAAGCTCTGGGGGTGTGGGATGAAGCTCTGGGGGTGTGGGATGAAGATCTGGGAATGTGGGATGAAGCTCTGAGGGTGTGGGATGAAGATCTGGGGTGTGGGATGAAGATCTGGGGGTGTGGGATGAAGATCTGGGATGTGGGATGAAGATCTGGGGGTGTGGGATGAAGATCTGGGGGTGTGGGATGAAGATCTGGGGTGTGGGATGAAGATCTGGGATGTGGGATGAAGACCTGGGAGTGTGGGTTGAAGATCTGGGGGTGTGGGATGAAGATCTGGGGTGTGGGATGAAGATCTGGGGGTGTGGGATGAAGATCTGGGGGTGTGGGATGAATCTCTGGGGGTGTGGGATGAAGACCTGGGAGTGTGGGATGAAGATCTGGGGGTGTGGGATGAAGATCTGGGATGTGGGATGAAGATCTGGGTGTGTGGGATGAAGATCTGGGGGTGTAGGATGAAGATCTGGGGTGTGGGATGAAGCTCTGGGGTGTGGGATGAAGATCTGGGGGTGTGGGATGAAGCTCTGGGGGTGTGGGATGAAGATCTGGGGGTGTGGGATGAAGACCTGGGGGTGTGGGATGAAGCTCTGGGGGTGTGGGATGAAGATCTGGGGTGTGGGATGAAGCTCTGGGGTGTGGGATGAAGCTCTGGGGTGTGGGATGAAGATCTGGGGGTGTGGGATGAAGATCTGGGGGTGTGGGATGAAGATCTGGGGGTGTGGGATGAAGATCTGGGGTGTGGGATGAAGATCTGGGGGTGTGGGATGAAGATCTCGAGGTGTGGGATGAAGATCTGGGATGTGGGATGAAGATCTGGGGATGTGGGATGAAGATCTGGGGGTGTGGGATGAAGATCTGGGATGTGGGATGAAGATCTGGGATGTGGGATGAAGATCTGGGGGTGTGGGATGAAGATCTGGGGGTGTGGGATGAAGATCTGGGGGTGTGGGATGAAGATCTGGGGTGTGGGATGAAGATCTGGGATGTGGGATGAAGATCTGGGGATGTGGGATGAAGATCTGGGATGTGGGATGAAGATCTGGGGTGTGGGATGAAGCTCTGGGGGTGTGGGATGAAGCTCTGGGATGTGGGATGAAGATCTGGGGGTGTGGGATGAAGATCTGGGGGTGTGGGATGAAGATCTGGGGGTGTGAGATGAAGATCTGGGGGTGTGGGATGAAGATCTGGGGGTGTGGGATGAAGATCTGGGATGTGGGATGAAGATCTGGGATGTGGGATGAAGATCTGGGGTGTGGGATGAAGATCTGGGGGTGTGGGATGAAGATCTGGGGTGTGGGATGAAGATCTGGGGGTGTGGGATGAAGATCTGGGGTGTGGGATGAAGATCTGGGGGTGTGGGATGAAGCTCTGGGGGTGTGAGATGAAGATCTGGGGGTGTGGGATGAAGCTCTGGGGGTGTGGGATGAAGATCTGGGGGTGTGGGATGAAGCTCTGGGGGTGTGGGATGAAGATCTGGGGATGTGGGATGAAGCTCTGGGGGTGTGGGATGAAGATCTGGGATGTGGGATGAAGATCTGGGGGTATGGGATGAAGATCTGGGATGTGGGATGAAGATCTGGGGGTGTGGGATGAAGACCTGGGGGTGTGGGATGAAGATCTGGGATGTGGGATGAAGATCTGGGGGTGTGGGATGAAGATCTGGGATGTGGGATGAAGATCTGGGGGTGTGGGATGAAGATCTGGGATGTGGGATGAAGATCTGGGGATGTGGGATGAAGATCTGGGGATGTGGGATGAAGATCTGGGATGTGGGATGAAGATCTGGGGATGTGGGATGAAGATCTGGGATGTGGGATGAAGATCTGGGGGTGTGGGATGAAGATCTGGGATATGGGATGAAGATCTGGGGGTGTGGGATGAAGATCTGGGGGTGTGGGATGAAGACCTGGGATGTGGGATGAAGATCTGGGGGTGTGGGATGAAGATCTGGGGGTGTGGGATGAAGATCTGGGATTTGGGATGAAGATCTGGGGGTGTGCGATGAAGACCTGGGAGTGTGGCATGAAGCTCTGGGGGTGTGGGATGAAGATCTGGGGGTGTGGGATGAAGACCTGGGGTGTGGGATGAAGATCTGGGGGTGTGGGATGAAGATCTGGGATGTGGGATGAAGATCTGGGATGTGGGATGAAGCTCTGGGGGTGTGGGATGAAGATCTGGGATGTGGGATGAAGATCTGGGGATGTGGGATGAAGATCTGGGGATGTGGGATGAAGATCTGGGATGTGGGATGAAGATCTGGGATGTGGGATGAAGCTCTGGGGGTGTGGGATGAAGATCTGGGATGTGGGATGAAGATCTGGGGATGTGGGATGAAGATCTGGGGATGTGGGATGAAGATCTGGGATGTGGGATGAAGATCTGGGGGTGTGGGATGAAGATCTGGGATGTGGGATGAAGACCTGGGATGTGGGATGAAGATCTGGGGGTGTGGGATGAAGATCTGGGGTGTGGGATGAAGACCTGGGATGTGGGATGAAGATCTGGGGGTGTGGGATGAAGCTCTGGGGGTGTGGGATGAAGCTCTGGGGGTGTGGGATGAAGATCTGGAGATGTGGGATGAAGATCTGGGGATGTGGGATGAAGATCTGGGGGTGTGGGATGAAGATCTGGGGTGTGGGATGAAGACCTGGGGTGTGGGATGAAGATCTGGGATGTGGGATGAAGATCTGGGGGTGTGGGATGAAGATCTGGGGGTGTGGGATGAAGACCTGGGATGTGGGATGAAGATCTGGGGGTGTGGGATGAAGATCTGGGGTGTGGGATGAAGATCTGGGGTGTGGGATGAAGATCTGGGGGTGTGGGATGAAGATCTGGGATGTGGGATGAAGATCTGGGGGTGTGGGATGAAGCTCTGGGGGTGTGGGATGAAGATCTGGGAATGTGGGATGAAGATCTGGGATGTGGGATGAAGCTCTGGGGTGTGGGATGAAGATCTGGGGGTGTGGGATGAAGCTCTGGGGGTGTGGGATGAAGATCTGGGGGTGTGGGATGAAGACCTGGGGGTGTGGGATGAAGCTCTGGGGGTGTGGGATGAAGATCTGGGGGTGTGGGATGAAGATCTGGGGTGTGGGATGAAGACCTGGGGGTGTGGGATGAAGCTCTGGGGTGTGGGATGAAGATCTGGGATGTGGGATGAAGATCTGGGATGTGGGATGAAGATCTGGGGGTGTGGGATGGAGATCTGGGGTGTGGGATGAAGATCTGGGATGTGGGATGAAGATCTGGGATGTGGGATGAAGATCTGGGGGTGTGGGATGGAGATCTGGGGTGTGGGATGAAGATCTGGGGTGTGGGATGAAGATCTGGGATGTGGGATGAAGATCTGGGGGTGTGGGATGGAGATCTGGGATGTGGGATGAAGATCTGGGGGTGTGGGATGAAGACCTGGGGGTGTGGGATGAAGATCTGGGATGTGGGATGAAGATCTGGGGGTGTGGGATGAAGATCTGGGATGTGGGATGAAGATCTGGGGGTGTGGGATGAAGATCTGGGGGTGTGGGATGAAGATCTGGGGGTGTGGGATGAAGATCTGGAGTGTGGGATGAAGATCTGGGATGTGGGATGAAGCTCTGGGGGTGTGGGATGAAGATCTGGGGATGTGGGATGAAGATCTGGGGGTGTGGGATGAAGATCTGGGATGTGGGATGAAGACCTGGGGGTGTGGGATGAAGATCTGGGGGTGTGGGATGAAGATCTGGGATGTGGGATGAAGATCTGGGGGTGTGGGATGAAGATCTGGGGATGTGGGATAAAGCTCTGGGGGTGTGGGATGAAGACCTGGGGTGTGGGATGAAGATCTGGGATGTGGGATGAAGATCTGGGGGTGTGGGATGAAGATCTGGGGATGTGGGATAAAGCTCTGGGGGTGTGGGATGAAGACCTGGGGCCGTGGGGCCGCGACGGGGTCCCCGCTGAGGTTGCCGTGTCCGTGTCCCCCACTCCCACCAGGACCTTCTACATCCAAGGGGAGAGGAAACTGGATTTCTTGGCTTGGGTCCAAGCCCTCCAGAAGGCGTCGGGCAGCTCCGGAGACGCCTTGTGGGAGCAGCAGCTGACGGAGTCCGACGTCCCCCTGCTCGTCGATCGCTGCATCGACCACATCACCCAGTGCGGTAGGTGCCGCCGTGGGACGGGGGGTTTGGGGACAAGGACAACACCTTCCGGTCACCTCTCCCGGCTGGAGAACCCGCTGGGTGGCGGCATCCCAAGAGTGGAGGTCAACGGAGGGACCTCCAGCCGGAGGGTGGTGGCCTCAGGGTTGATGTGGGATGAAGCTCTGGGGGTGTGGGATGAAGATCTGGGGATTTGGGATGAAGATCTGGGGGTGTGGGATGAAGATCTGGGATGTGGGATGAAGATCTGGGATGTGGGATGAAGCTCTGGGGGTGTGGGATGAAGCTCTGGGATGTGGGATGAAGCTCTGGGGATTTGGGATGAAGATCTGGGATGTGGGATGAAGATCTGGGGGTGTGGGATGAAGATCTGGGGGTGTGGGATGAAGCTCTGGGATGTGGGATGAAGATCTGGGGGTGTGGGATGAAGATCTGGGATGTGGGATGAAGCTCTGGGGATTTGAGATGAAGATCTGGGATGTGGGATGAAGATCTGGGGGTGTGGGATGAAGATCTGGGGGTGTGGGATGAAGATCTGGGATGTGGGATGAAGATCTGGGGGTGTGGGATGAAGCTCTGGGGGTGTGGGATGAAGATCTGGGATGTGGGATGAAGCTCTGGGATGTGGGATGAAGATCTGGGGTGTGGGATGAAGATCTGGGGGTGTGGGATGAAGATTTGGGGGTGTGGAAAGGAGATCTGGGGGGGTGGGATGAAGATCTGGGGGTGTGGGATGAAGATCTGGGATGTGGGATGAAGCTCTGGGGGTGTGGGATGAAGCTCTGGGGGTGTGGGATGAAGATCTGGGGGTGTGGGATGAAGATCTGGGATGTGGGATGAAGATCTGGGGATGTGGGATGAAGCTCTGGGATGTGGGATGAAGATCTGGGGGTGTGGGATGAAGATCTGGGATGTGGGATGAAGATCTGGGGGTGTGGGATGAAGCTCTGGGATGTGGGATGAAGATCTGGGGGTGTGGGATGAAGATCTGGGGTGTGGGATGAAGATCTGGGGGTGTGGGATGAAGATCTGGGGTGTGGGATGAAGATCTGGGGGTGTGGGATGAAGATCTGGGGTGTGGGATGAAGATCTGGGGATGTGGGATGAAGATCTGGGGTGTGGGATGAAGATCTGGGATGTGGGATGAAGATCTGGGGGTGTGGGATGAAGATCTGGGGTGTGGGATGAAGCTCTGGGGATTTGGGATGAAGATCTGGGATGTGGGATGAAGATCTGGGGGTGTGGGATGAAGCTCTGGGGGTGTGGGATGAAGATCTGGGGGTGTGGGATGAAGATCTGGGGTGTGGGATGAAGATCTGGGGGTGTGGGATGAAGATCTGGGGGTGTGGGATGAAGATCTGGGATGTGGGATGAAGATCTGGGGGTGTGGGATGAAGATCTGGGATGTGGGATGAAGATCTGGGGATTTGGGATGAAAATCTGGGGATGTGGGATGAAGATCTGGGGGTGTGGGATGAAGCTCTGGGGATGTGGGATGAAGATCTGGGATGTGGGATGAAGATCTGGGGTGTGGGATGAAGATCTGGGGGTGTGGGATGAAGATTTGGGGGTGTGGAAAGGAGATCTGGGGGGGTGGGATGAAGATCTGGGGGTGTGGGATGAAGATCTGGGATGTGGGATGAAGATCTGGGGGTGTGGGATGAAGATCTGGGGTGTGGGATGAAGATCTGGGAGTGTGGGATGAAGATCTGGGGGTGTGGGATGAAGATTTGGGGGTGTGGAAAGGAGATCTGGGGGTGTGGGATGAAGATCTGGGGGTGTGGGATGAAGATCTGGGGGTGTGGGATGAAGATTTGGGGGTGTGGAAAGGAGATCTGGGGGTGTGGGATGAAGATCTGGGGGTGTGGGATGAAGATCTGGGGGTGTGGGATGAAGATCTGGGGGTGTGGGATGAAGATCTGGGATGTGGGATGAAGATCTGGGGGTGTGGGATGAAGATCTGGGGTGTGGGATGAAGATCTGGGATGTGGGATGAAGATCTGGGGGTGTGGGATGAAGATCTGGGGTGTGGGATGAAGATCTGGGGGTGTGGGATGAAGATCTGGGGGTGTGGAAAGGAGATCTGGGGGTGTGGGATGAAGATCTGGGGGTGTGGGATGAAGATCTGGGGTGTGGGATGAAGATCTGGGGGTGTGGGATGAAGATCTGGGATGTGGGATGAAGATCTGGGGATGTGGGATGAAGATTGATGACGTCTCGGTGGACGGTGGGACTCGCCGGGTTGGAGAAGACCCAACCGGATCGTGGAATCCGACCGTCCCCATCAACCACCGACCCGTGTCCCTCGGCGCCGCATCCACGTGTCCCTCAAACCCCTCCGGGAAGGTGATTCCACCACCTCCTTGAGCGGATCCCACCGGCTCCCAGGGACCTTTTCCAGGAGGAATTTCCATCCTGAACGTCTCCTGGTGGAGCTGGAGGCCCTTCCCTCTCGTCGTGTCCCCTTGGGAGAAGATCCCAGCTCCCTCCTCTCCACGAGCTCCTCTCAGGGAGTCGGAGGGAGCGACGAGGTCTCCCCTCAGCCTCCTTCAAGGTCTTCATCGACGCCCTGGATGAAGGCACCGAGGGCGCCCCGAGCGAGTTTGGGGGGTGACACTGAGCTGGGTGGGAGCTGCTGGAGGGTTTGAGGGTCTCCAGAGGGATCGGAGCTGGTTGGATCCGTGGGATGAGACCAACGGGATGAGGTTTGACCAGGACCGTGGGGCACGAGAACCCCGAGCAGCTCCAGACCAGGAGAAGCCGGGATGGAGAAGGAGGAGAAGGTCCAGGGAGGTTCTTCTCCCTCTGCTGAGACCCAACCTGGAATCCTGGGGGCACGTCTGGGTCCTTCGCCCCAAGAAAGACCTTGAGGGGCTGGAGAACGTCCGGAGAAGGGACCGGAGCTGGGAAAGGGGCTGGAGAACAAGCCTGAGGGACCTGGGGGGGGTTTATCCTGGAGAAGAGGAGGCTGAGGGGAGACCTCGTCGCTCTCTCCGACTCCCTGAGAGGAGCTCGTGGAGAGGAGGGAGCTGGGATCTTCTCCCAAGGGACACGACAAGAGGGAAGGGCCTCCAGCTCCACCAGGAGACGTTCAGGATGGAAATTCCTCCTGGAAAAGGTCCCTGGGAGCCGGTGGGATCCGCTCAAGGAGGTGGTGGAATCACCTTCCCAGAGGGGTTTGAGGGACACGTGGACGAGGGGCCGAGGGCCGCGGGTCGGTGGTTGGTGGGGACGGTCGGATTCCACGACCTCCGAGATCTTCTCCGACCCGTTGGTTCCACGATCCTATGACACGACTCTCTCCCTCCCACCCCCGAGCATCCAGACGTTCTGGGAGGCCTCCAGCTGGATCAGGGCTCGGGGCTCCTCGGTGGTCGCGCCGAGACCTGGCGGGTGGGACGGGGACGGCAGCTCCAGCTCCTCTCCGGTGGCCCCCAGATCCATGGAGCTGGGATGCTCCTGATGGAGCTGAGAACCTCCAGATCCATGGAGCTGGGATGCTCCTGATGGAGCTGAGAACCTCCAGATCCATGGAGCTGGGATGCTCCTGATGGAGCTGAGAACCTCCAGATCCATGGAGCTGGGATGCTCCTGGTGGAGCTGAGAACCTCCAGATCCATGGAGCTGGGATGCTCCTGATGGAACTGAGAACGTCCAGATCCATGGAGCTGGGATGCTCCTGATGGAGCTGAGAACCTCCAGATCCATGGAGCTGGGATGCTCCTCGTGGAGCTGAGAACCTCCAGATCCATGGAGCTGGGATGCTCCTGGTGGAGCTGAGAACCTCCAGATCCATGGAGCTGGGATGCTCCTCGTGGAGCTGAGAACCTCCAGATCCATGGAGCTGGGATGCTCCTGGTGGAGCTGAGAACCTCCAGATCCATGGAGCTGGGATGCTCCTCGTGGAGCTGAGAACCTCCAGATCCATGGAGCTGGGATGCTCCTGATGGAGCTGAGAACCTCCAGATCCATGGAGCTGGGATGCTCCTGGTGGAGCTGAGAACCTCCAGATCCATGGAGCTGGGATGCTCCTCGTGGAGCTGAGAACCTCCAGATCCATGGAGCTGGGATGCTCCTGATGGAGCTGAGAACCTCCAGATCCATGGAGCTGGGATGCTCCTGGTGGAGCTGAGAACCTCCAGATCCATGGAGCTGGGATGCTCCTTATGGAGCTGAGAACCTCCAGCCCCATGGATCTGGCCGGTGGGACGGATCGGTGGCTCCAGCTCCTCTCCGGTGGCTCCCGGGGTGGGGCCTGTTCCTCACGGGAGCTTCTCCTGCTGCTGCTCCTGCTCAGGGTTGACGTCTGAAGGCATCTACCGCAAGAGCGGCCAGAATTCCAAGACCACCAGCCTCCTGGAGACCCTGCGGCGAGACGCCCGCGGCGTCCGCTTGAAGGAGGGCGACCACCACGTGGACGACGTCGCCAACACCCTCAAACGCTTCTTCCGCGAGCTCCGGGACGGCGTCTTCACCCAGCGGTGGGGCCCGGCCTGGCTGAGGGCCGCGGGTGAGCTTCCCCCGGTGGGACGGGGAGGGAGAGGTGGGACTTGGGATCTTCTCCAGCCTTTCCTCGGACGCTCGTTCCCGGCGGGAGAGGTGGAGGAGAACATGTGGATTCCACGGGTTCTTCTCGGCTGGCTCCGCGGGAACATGTGGAGATGGGAGGGTTGCAGCTTCGCGGTGCTGGGAGGGTCTGGTCGCATGGAGCTGGGATGGTCCCACCATGTGGAGCTGGGATGGTCCCAACATGTGGAGCTGGGATGGTCCCACCCTGTGGAGCTGGGATGGTCCCACCATGTGGAGTTGGGATGGTCCCACCCTGTGGAGCTGGGATGGTCCCATCCTGTGGAGCTGGGATGGTCCCACCATGTGGAGCTGGGATGGTCCCACCGTGTGGAGCTGGGATGGTCCCATAATGTGGAGCTGGGATGGTCCCACCATGTGGAGCTGGGATGGTCCCACCCTGTGGAGCTGGGATGGTCCCACCATGTGGAGCTGGGATGGTCCCACCGTGTGGAGCTGGGATGGTCCCACCGTGTGGAGCTGGGATGGTCCCACCCTGTGGAGCTGGGATGGTCCCACCGTGTGGAGCTGGGATGGTCCCACCGTGTGGAGCTGGGATGGTCCCACCGTGTGGAGCTGGGATGGTCCCACCGTGTGGAGCTGGGATGGTCCCACCATGTGGAGCTGGGATGGTCCCAACACGTGGAGCTGGGATGGTCCCACCGTGTGGAGCTGGGATGGTCCCACCGTGTGGAGCTGGGATGGTCCCACCGTGTGGAGCTGGGATGGTCCCACCGTGTGGAGCTGGGATGGTCCCACCGTGTGGAGCGGGGATGGTCCCACCATGTGGAGCTGGGATGGTCCCATAATGTGGAGCTGGGATGGTCCCACCGTGTGGAGCTGGGATGGTCCCACCGTGTGGAGCGGGGATGGTCCCACCACGTGGAGCTGGGATGGTCCCACCATGTGGAGCTGGGATGGTCCCACCGTGTGGAGCTGGGATGGTCCCACCATGTGGAGCTGGGATGGTCCCACCCTGTGGAGCTGGGATGGTCCCACCACGTGGAGCTGGGATGGTCCCACCACGTGGAGCTGGGATGGTCCCACCGTGTGGAGCTGGGATGGTCCCACCGTGTGGAGCTGGGATGGTCCCACCGTGTGGAGCTGGGATGGTCCCACCACGTGGAGCTGGGATGGTCCCACCACGTGGAGCTGGGATGGTCCCACCACGTGGTGCTGGGATGGTCCCACCATGTGGAGCTGGGATGGTCCCACCCTGTGGAGCTGGGATGGTCCCACCATGTGGAGCTGGGATGGTCCCACCACGTGGAGCTGGGATGGTCCCACCACGTGGAGCTGGGATGGTCCCACCGTGTGGAGCTGGGATGGTCCCACCGTGTGGAGCTGGGATGGTCCCACCATGTGGAGCTGGGATGGTCCCACCGTGTGGAGCTGGGATGGTCCCATAATGTGGAGCTGGGATGGTCCCACCATGTGGAGCTGGGATGGTCCCACCGTGTGGAGCTGGGATGGTCCCACCCTGTGGAGCTGGGATGGTCCCACCGTGTGGAGCTGGGATGGTCCCACCCTGTGGAGTTGGGATGGTCCCACCATGTGGAGCTGGGATGGTCCCACCGTGTGGAGTTGGGATGGTCCCACCATGTGGAGCTGGGATGGTCCCACCGTGTGGAGTTGGGATGGTCCCACCGTGTGGAGCTGGGATGGTCCCACCGTGTGGAGCTGGGATGGTCCCACCGTGTGGAGTTGGGATGGTCCCACCCTGTGGAGCTGGGATGGTCCCACCGTGTGGAGCTGGGATGGTCCCACCGTGTGGAGCTGGGATGGTCCCACCGTGTGGAGCTGGGATGGTCCCACCGTGTGGAGCTGGGATGGTCCCACCGTGTGGAGCTGGGATGGTCCCACCGTGTGGAGCGGGGATGGTCCCACCATGTGGAGCTGGGATGGTCCCACCCTGTGGAGCTGGGATGGTCCCACCACGTGGAGCTGGGATGGTCCCACCACGTGGAGCTGGGATGGTCCCACCGTGTGGAGCTGGGATGGTCCCACCGTGTGGAGCTGGGATGGTCCCACCGTGTGGAGCTGGGATGGTCCCACCACGTGGAGCTGGGATGGTCCCACCACGTGGAGCTGGGATGGTCCCACCACGTGGTGCTGGGATGGTCCCACCATGTGGAGCTGGGATGGTCCCACCCTGTGGAGCTGGGATGGTCCCACCATGTGGAGCTGGGATGGTCCCACCACGTGGAGCTGGGATGGTCCCACCACGTGGAGCTGGGATGGTCCCACCGTGTGGAGCTGGGATGGTCCCACCGTGTGGAGCTGGGATGGTCCCACCATGTGGAGCTGGGATGGTCCCACCGTGTGGAGCTGGGATGGTCCCATAATGTGGAGCTGGGATGGTCCCACCATGTGGGGCTGGGATGGTCCCACCATGTGGAGCTGGGATGGTCCCACCATGTGGAGCTGGGATGGTCCCACCATGTGGGGCTGGGATGGTCCCACCGTGTGGAGCTGGGATGGTCCCACCCTGTGGAGCTGGGATGGTCCCACCCTGTGGAGTTGGGATGGTCCCACCCTGTGGAGCTGGGATGGTCCCACCGTGTGGAGCTGGGATGGTCCCACCACGTGGAGCTGGGATGGTCCCACCACGTGGAGCTGGGATGGTCCCACCATGTGGAGCTGGGATGGTCCCACCGTGTGGAGCTGGGATGGTCCCACCGTGTGGAGCTGGGATGGTCCCACCGTGTGGAGCTGGGATGGTCCCACCATGTGGAGCTGGGATGGTCCCACCATGTGGAGCTGGGAAGTTCCACTGCTGGGATGCTCCTCGTGGAGCTGAGAACCTCCAGATCCATGGAGCTGGGATGCTCCTGATGGATCCGAGAACCTCCATCCCCAGGGTGGGGCAGCAGGGTCCGAGGTGGGTCTGGATGGTGGCCTCGTGGATCTGAACCTCCTTTTCTCGCAGCTCTGGAGGACCAAGAGGAGAAGATCGGCGAGTACCGGCGTCTCCTGGGCTCCCTCCCCACCGTGAACCGAGCCACCTTGAAGACCCTCATCAACCACCTCTTCCGGTACGGCACGAGCGGTGCCTCCGTGGTGGGACCCCAACCCGTCTTCTTCTTGGTGCCGGGGTGGAGGACACCCCACCCCATTCCATGGGTCACATCCCCAAGAAGAAAAGGATTGGGGTTTGGACGTGGACGCTGAGCTCCACGTCCCGTTTGGGGGGGTCTCCGGGGAGCTTCTCCGGAGCTGGTATCACCGCCGGGTTCCTCGCAGGGTCCAGCTCTTCTCCGGGGAGAACCAGATGACCACGCACAACTTGGCCATCGTCTTCGGGCCGACGCTCTTCCA
Source organism: Clamator glandarius (assembly GCA_033459285.1). Taxonomy (NCBI): domain Eukaryota; kingdom Metazoa; phylum Chordata; class Aves; order Cuculiformes; family Cuculidae; genus Clamator; species Clamator glandarius. The sequence goes on along the minus strand of JAUNZM010002512.1, from coordinate 1,309 downwards.
GACGGACGGCAAGGACCACAAGGCCGGCCGCGTGGTGGAGGACCTCATCGGCCACTACGTGGAGATCTTCAACGTGGGTTCCTCCAGCTCTGGAGGGAAGAGGAGACGGGTCGGGGCCAGGGTTGGACGTCCCGTGGGGTTGTGGAGGTGGGAAGAGGAGACGGGGAGAAGGTGGATCCGCTCTTCCAGCTTTGGAGATGAAGGGTGGGAGGTCCCCGCAGAGCCTGGAGGTGGTGGGCGTGGGACTTGGGGGCGGTTTTGGTCATCGCCGAGGGCTCCTTGGACGTCTCCACCTCGCAGGTGGATGACCTGGAGATGAAGAAGCAGCAGGACGAGATCGTGGCCATCATGAAGATGCGGGAGGCGGCGTCCAGCGGGACTCAGGTGAGCCGGGACCTGAGGACCTTCCTCACCACCCGAGGCCTCCAGCATCTCCTGGAGGTGCCCCGGGAGGAGATGTCCACGTCGGGTTGGGGGGATCCACCCCGAGAGCGAGAAGCCGCGGGTTGAAGGGGTCTCCTCGTCGTCCTCCAGCAAGCCGGGGACTTCATCTGCACCGTCTACCTGGAGGAGAAGAAGACGGAGGCCGAGCAGCACGTCAAGGTGGGCGGTGGGACAGGGACCTCCTGGCGTGGCCGTGGCCGGAACAGGAGGAGGTTCTGGGTGGAATGAGGTGGGAGAGGCCTCGGGAAGGGGCTGGAGAAGACCCGTTGGTGCCTCCATCGGCGGCAGATCCCGGGCAGCATGACAGCCGAGGAGCTGACCTTCCAGATCCTGGAGAGGAGGAACGTGGGGATGAAGGAGAAGGATTATTGGAGCTGCTTTGAGGTCAACGAGAGGGAGGAGGCAGGTGGGTCTGGGGAGAGGAGGAGGTGGAGATGGAGATGGAGATGGAGATGGAGGTGGGGATGGGGATGGGGATGGAGGTGGGGATGGGGATGGAGATGGAGATGGAGGTGGGGATGGGGATGGGGATGGGGATGGGGATGGGGATGGGGATGGGGATGGGGATGGGGATGGAGATGGAGATGGAGATGGAGATGGAGATGGAGATGGGGATGGGGATGGAGGTGGGGATGGAGATGGGGATGGGGATGGGGATGGGGATGGGGATGGAGATGGAGGTGGGGATGGGGATGGAGGTGGAGATGGAGATGGAGATGGAGATGGGGATGGGGATGGGGATGGAGATGGAGATGGAGGTGGGGATGGGGATGGGGATGGGGATGGAGATGGGGATGGGGATGGAGATGGAGATGGAGATGGAGATGGAGATGGGGATGGGGATGGAGGTGGGGATGGAGATGGA
>JAUNZM010002511.1:0-52996 GCA_033459285.1 Clamator glandarius | reverse complement strand
CACCAGACCCTTCTAGAGACCCCCAGGACCCTTCTAAAAGCCCCCAGACCCTTCTAGACCCTCCCCGGATCATTCTAAAAGCCCCCAGACCCTTCTAGAGCCCCCTAGGATCCTTCAAAAAGCACCCAGACCCTTCTAGACCGTCCCCGGATCATTCTAAAAGCCCACAGACCCTTCTAGAGCCACCCAGGATCATTCTAAAAGCCCCCTGACCCTTCTAGAGACCCCTAGGACCCATCTAAAAGCACCCAGACCCTTCTAGAGACCCCCAGGACCCTTCTAAAAGCCCCCAGACCGTTCTAGACCCCCCCCGGACCCTTCTACAAGCACCCAGACCCTTCTAGAGCCCCCCAGGACCCTTCTAATAGCCCCCAGACCCGTCTAGGGGCCACCAGGACCCTTCTAAAAGTCCCCAGACCCTTCTAGAGTCCCCCGGACCCTTGTAAAAGCCCCCAGACCCTTCTAGAGGCCCCCAGGACCCTTATAAAAGCACCCAGACCCTTCCAGAGCCTCACAGGTCCCTTCTAAACGCCCCCAGACCCTTCTAGAGGCCCCCAGGACCCTTCTAAAAGCCTCTAGACCCTTCTAGAGCCCCCCAGGACCCTTCTAAAAGCCCCCAGACCCTTCTAGAGCCTCCCAGGACCATTCTAAAAGCCCCCAGACCCTTCAGGAGCCCCCCAGGACCCTTCTAAAAGACCCCAGACCCTTCTAGAGCCGCCTAGGATCCTTCAAAAAGCATAAAGACCCTTCTAGATCGTCCCCGGATCATTCTAAAAGCACCCAGACCCTTCTAGAGCCCCTCAGGACCCTTCTAAATGCCCCCAGACCCTTCTAGAGCACCCCAGGACCCATCTAAAAGCCCCCAGATCATTCTAGAGCACTCCAGGACCCTTCTAAAAGACCCCAGACCCTTCTAGAGCCCCCCAGGACCATTCTAAAAGCACCCAGACCCTTCTAGAGGCCCCCAGGACCCTTCTAAAAGCCCCCAGACCCTTCTAGAGACCCCCAGGACCATTCTACAAGCCCCCAGACCCTTCTAGAGCCACCCAGACCCTTCTAAAAGCACCCAGACCCTTCTAGAGCCTCCCAGTACCCTTCTAAAAGCAACCAGACCCTTCTAGAGAACCCCAGGACCCTTCTAAAAGCCCCCAGACCATTCTAGACCCTCCCCGGTTCCTTCTAAAAGCCCCCAGACCCTTCTAGACCCCCCTAGGATCCTTCAAAAATCACCCAGACCTTTCTAGACCGTCCCCGGATCATTCTAAAAGCCCCCAGACCCTTGTAGAGCCCCCCAGGATCAATCTAAAAGCCCCCAGACCCTTCTAGAGGCCACTAGGACCCTTCTAAAAGCCCCCAGACCCTTCTAGACCCTCCCCGGATTCTTCGAAAAGCCCCCAGACCCTTCTAGAGTCCCCCAGGATCATTCTAAAAGACCTCAGACCCTTCTAGAGGCCCCCAGTACCCTTCTAAAAGCCCCTAGACCCTTCTAGAGCCCCCCAGGACCCTTCTAAATGCCCCCAGACCCTTCAAGAGGCACCCAGGGCCCCTCTTAAGGAACCCCGTCCCTTCTAGAGCACACCAGGACCCTTCTAAAAGTCCCCAGACCCTTCTAGAGCCCCCCCCGGACCCTTCTAAAAGACCCCAGACCCTTCTAGATGACCCCAGGACCCTTCTGAAAGCCAAGCAGAACATTCTAGAGTCACCCAGGACCCTTCTAAAGGCACCCAGACCCTTCTAGAGCCCCCCAAGACCCTTCTAAAAGCGCCCAGACCCTTCTAGAGACCCCCAGGACCCTTCTGAAAGCCCCCAGAACCTTCTAGAGCCCTCCAGGACCCTTCTAAAAGCACCCAGACCCTTCTAGAGCATCGGAGGACCCTTCTAAAAGTCCCCAGACCCTTCTAGAGCACCCCAGGACACTTCTAAAAGCACCCAGACCCTTCTAGAGCCCCCCCGAACCCTTCTAAAAGCCCCCAGACCCTTCTAGAGCCACCCAGGACAATTCTAAAAGCACCCAGAACCTTCTAGAGCCCCCCAGGACCCTTCTACAAGCCCCAAGACCCTTCTAGAGCATCCCAGGACCCTTCTAAAAGCACCCAGACCCATCTAGAGCCTCCCAGGACCCTTCTATAAGCCCCCAGACCCTTCTAGAGACTCCCAGGACCCTTCGAAAAGCCCCCAGACCCTTCTAGAGCCACCCAGGACCTTTCTAAAAGCCCCCAGACCCTTCTAGAGCCTCCCAGGACGCTTCTAAAAGCGCCCAGACCATTCTAGAGCACCCCAGGACCCTTCTAAAAGCCCCCAGACCCTTCTAGAGCCACCCAGGACCCTTCTAAAAGCCCCCAGACCCTTCTAGAGGACCCTAGGACCCTTCTGAAAGCCAGCAGAACATTCTAGAGTCACCCAGGACCCTTCTAAAGGCACCCAGACCCTTCTAGAGCCCCCCAGGATCATTCTAAAAGCCCCCAGACCCTTCTAGAGCCCCCTACGACCTATCTAAAAGCCCCAGACCCTTCTAGAGGCCACTAGGACCCTTCTAAAAGACCCCAGACCCTTCTAGACCCTCCCCGGATCCTTCGAAAAGACCCCAGACCCTTCTAGAGTACCCCAGGATCATTCTAAAAGCCCCCAGACCCTTCTAGAGTCCCTCAGTACCCTTCTAAAAGCCCCTAGACCCTTCTAGAGCCCCCCAGGACCCTTCTAAATGCCCCCAGACCCTTCAAGAGGCACCCAGGGCCCCTCTTAAGGAACCCCGTCCCTTCTAGAGCACCCCAGGACCCTTCTAAAAGTCACCAGACCCTTCTAGAGCCCCCCCGGACCCTTCTAAAAGACCCCAGACCCTTCTAGATGACCCCAGGACCCTTCTGAAAGCCAAGCAGAACATTCTAGAGTCACCCAGGACCCTTCTAAAGGCACCCAGACCCTTCTAGAGCCCCCCAAGACCCTTCTAAAAGCGCCCAGACCCTTCTAGAGACCCCCAGGACCCTTCTGAAAGCCCCCAGAACCTTCTAGAGCCCTCCAGGACCATTCTAAAAGCACCCAGACCCTTCTAGAGCATCGGAGGACCCTTCTAAAAGTCCCCAGACCCTTCTAGAGCACCCCAGGACACTTCTAAAAGCACCCAGACCCTTCTAGAGCCCCCCCGAACCCTTCTAAAAGCCCCCAGACCCTTCTAGAGCCACCCAGGACCCTTCTAAAAGCACCCAGAACCTTCTAGAGCACCCCAGGACCCTTCTACAAGCCCCAAGACCCTTCTAGAGCATCCCAGGACCCTTCTAAAAGCACCCAGACCCATTTAGAGCCTCCCAGGACCCTTCTATAAGCCCCCAGACCCTTCTAGAGACTCCCAGGACCCTTCGAAAAGCCCCCAGACCCTTCTAGAGCCACCCAGGACCTTTCTAAAAGTCCCCAGACCCTTCTAGAGCCTCCCAGGACCCTTCTAAAAGCCCCCAGACCATTCTAGAGCACCCCAGGACCCTTCTAAAAGCCCCCAGACCCTTCTAGAGCCACCCAGGACCCTTCTAAAAGACCCCAGACCCTTCTAGAGACCCCAGGATCCTTCTGAAAGCCAGCAGAACATTCTAGAGTCACCCAGGACCCTTCTAAAGGCACCCAGACCCTTCTAGAGCCCCGCCGGACCCTTCTAAAAGCCCCCAGACCCTTCTGGACACCCAGGACCCTTCTGAAAGCCCCCAGAACCTTCTAGAGCCCTCCAGGACCCTTCTAAAAGCCCCCAGACCCTTCTAGAGAATCCGAGGACCCTTGTAAAATTCCCCAGACCCTTCTAGAGCCCCCCCGGACCCTTCTAAAAGCCCCCAGACCCTTCTAGAGCCCCCCAGGACCTTTCTAAAATCACCCAGACCCTTCTAGAGGCTACCCGGACCCTTATAAAAGAACCCAGACCCTTCTAGAGCCTCCCAGTACCCTTCTAAAAGCACCCAGACCCTTCTAGAAAACCCCAGGAACCTTCTAAAAGCCCCCAGACCCTTCTAGACCCTCCCCGGATCCTTCTAAAAGCCCCCAGACCCTTCTAGAGCTACCTAGGATCCTTCAAAAAGCACCCAGACCTTTCTAGACCGTCCCCGGATCATTCTAAAAGCCCCCAGACCCTTCTAGAGCCCCCCAGTACTCATTCTAAAAGCTCCCAGCCCTTCTAGAGCCCCCTAGGACCCATCTAAAAGCCCCCAGACCCTTCTAGAGGCCCCTAGGACCCTTCTAAAAGCCCCCAGACCCTTCTAGACCCTCCCCGGATCCTTCGAAAAGACCCCAGACCCTTCTAGAGCCCCCCAGGATCATTCTAAAAGCACCCAGACCCTTCTAGAGCCCCCCAGTACCCTTCTAAAAGCCCCTAGACCCTTCTAGAGCCCCCCAGGACCCTTCTAAATGCCCCCAGACCCTTCAAGAGGCACCCAGGGCCCCTCTTAAGGAACCCCGTCCCTTCTAGAGCACCCCAGGACCCTTCTAAAAGTCCCCAGACCCTTCTAGATCCCCCCCGGACCCTTCTAAAAGACCCCAGACCCTTCTAGATGACCCCAGACCCTTCTGAAAGCCAGCAGAACATTCTAGAGTCACCCAGGACCCTTCTAAAGGCACCCAGACCCTTCTAGAGCCCCCCAGGACCCTTCTAAAAGCGCCCAGACCCTTCTAGAGACCCCCAGGACCCTTCTGAAAGCCCCCAGAACCTTCTAGAGCACCCCAGGACCCTTCTAAAAGCCCCCAGACCCTTCTAGAGAATCCGAGGACCCTTCTAAAATTCCCCAGACCCTTCTAGAGCCCCCCCGGACCCTTCTAAAAGACCCCAGACCCTTCTAGAGCGACCCAGGACCATTCTAAAAGCACCCAGAACATTCTAGAGACCCCAGGACCATTCTACAAGACCCAAGACCATTCTAGAGCATCCCAGGACCCTTCTAAAAGCACCCAGACCCATCTAGAGCCACCCAGGACCCTTCTAAAAGCGCCCAGACCCTTCTAGAGACCCCCAGGACCCTTCTGAAAGCCCCCAGAACCTTCTAGAGCATCCGAGGACCCTTCTAAAATTCCCCAGACCCTTCTAGAGCACCCCAGGACATTTCTAAAACCACCCAGACCCTTCTAGAGCCCCCCCGGACCCTTCTAAAAGCCCCCAGACCCTTCTAGAGCCCCTCAGGACCCTTCTAAAAGCCCCCAGACCCTTCTAGAGCCCCCCAGGACCATTCTAAAAGACCCCAGACCCTTCTAGAGCCCCCCAGGACCCTACTAAAACCTCCCAGACCCTTCTAGACCCTCCCCGGATCCTTCTAAAAGCCCCCAGACCCTTCTATATCCTCCCAGGACCCTTCTAAAAGCACCCAGACCTTTCTAGAGGCCCCAGGACCTTTCTAAAAGCACCCAGACCCTTCTAGAGCCCCTCAGGACCCTTCTAAAAGCCCCCAGACCCTTCTAGAGCACCCCAGGACCCTTCGAAAAGCCCCCAGACCCTTCTAGAGCCACACAGGACCCTTCTATAAGCACCCAGACCCTTCTAGCGGCACCCACGACCCTTCTACAAGCCCCCAGACCCTTCTAGAGCCCCCCAGGACCCTTCTAAAAGCACCCAGACCCTTCTAGAGGCCCCCAGGACCCTTCTAAAAGCCCCCAGACCCTTCTAGAGCCACCCAGGACCCTTCTACAAGCACCCAGACCCTTCTAGAGCCACCCAGGACCCTTCTAAAAGCACCCAGACCCTTCTAGATGTCCCCAGGACCCGTCTAAAAGCCTCTAGACCCTTCTAGAGCCCCCCAGGACCTTTCTAAAATCACCCAGACCCTTCTAGAGGCTCCCCGGACCCTTATAAAAGCACCCAGACCCTTCTAGAGCCTCCCAGTACCCTTCTAAAAGCAACCAGACCCTTCTAGAGAACCCCAGGACCCTTCTAAAAGCCCCCAGACCCTTCTAGACCCTCCCCGGATCCTTCTAAAAGCCCCCAGACCCTTCTAGAGCCCCCTAGGATCCTTCAAAAAGCACCCAGACCTTTCTAGACCGTCCCCGGATCATTCTAAAAGCCCCCAGACCCTTCTAGAACCCCCCAGGATCATTCCAAAAGCCCCCAGACCCTTCTAGAGCCCCCTAGGACCCATCTAAAAGCCCCCAGACCCTTCTAGAGGCCCCTAGGACACTTCTAAAAGCCCCCAGACCCTTCTAGACCCTCCCCGGATCCTTCGAAAAGACCCCAGACCCTTCTAGAGCCCCCCAGTACCCTTCTAAAAGCCCCTAGACCCTTCTAGAGCCCCCCAGGACCCGTCTAAATGCCCCCAGACCCTTCAAGAGGCACCCAGGGCCCCTCTTAAGGAACCCCGTCCCTTCTAGAGCACCCCAGGACCCTTCTAAAAGTCCTCAGACCCTTCTGGAGCACCCCAGGACCATTCTAAAAGCCCCCAGACGCTTCTAGAGATCCCCAGGACCCTTCTGAAAGCCCCCAGAACATTCTAGAGCCCTCCAGGACCCTTCTAAAAGCACCCAGACCCTTCTAGAGCATCCGAGGACCCTTCTAAAATTCCCCAGACCCTTCTAGAGCACCCCAGGACACTTCTAAAAGCACTCAGACCCTTCTAGAGCTCCATCGGACCCTTCTAAAAGCCCCCACACCCTTCTAGAGCCGCCCAGGACCCTTCTAAAAGCCTCCAGAACCTTCTAGCGCCCCCCAGGACCCATCTACAAGCCCCCAGACCCTTCTAGAGCATCCCAGGACCCTTCTAAAAGCACCCAGACCCATCTAGAGCCTCCCAGGACCCTTCAAAAAAGCCCCCAGACCCTTCTAGAGACACCCAGGACCCTTCGAAAAGCACCCAGACCCTTCTAGAGCCACCCAGGACCTTTCTAAAAGCCCCCAGACCCTTCTAGAGCCTCCCAGGACCCTTCAAAAAAGCCCCCAGACCCTTCTAGAGCCCCCCAGGACCCTTCCAAAAGCCCCCAGACCCTTCTAGAGACCCCCAGGACCCTTCTGAAAGCCCCCAGAACATTCTAGAGCCCTCCAGGACCCTTCTAAAAGCCCCCAGACCTTTCTAGAGAATCCGAGGACCCTTCTAAAATTCCCCAGACCCTTCTAGAGCCCCGCCGGACCCTTCTAAAAGCCCCCAGACCCTTCTAGAGCCACCCAGGACCATTCTAAAAGCCCCCAGACCATTCTAGAGCCCCCCAGGACCCTTCTGAAAGCCCCCAGAACATTCTAGAGCCCCCCAGGACCCTTCTAAAAGCCCCCAGACCCTTCTAGAGACCTCCAGGACCCTTCTGAAAGCCCCCAGAACATTCTAGAACCCCCCAGGACCCTTCTAAAAGCCCCCAGACCCTTCTAGAGCATCCGAGGACCCTTCTAAAAGCACGCAGACCATTCTAGAGCATCCCAGGACCCTTCTAAAAGCACCCAGACCCTTCTAGAGGCCCCCAGGAGCCTTCTAAAGGCCCCCAGACCATTCTAGAGCCCCCCAGGAGCCTTCTAAAGGCCCCCAGACCCTTCTAGACCCTCCCCGGATCATTCTAAAAGTCCCCAGATTCTTCTAGAGCCTCCCAGGACCCTTCTAATAGCCCCCCGACCTTTCTAGACCTTCCCCGGATCCTTCTAAATGAACCCAGACCCTTCTAGGGCCCCCCAGAACCCCTCTAAAAGCCTCCAGACCATTGTAGAGCCCCCCAGGACCCGTCTAAAAGCGCCCAGACCCTTCTAGACCCTCCCCTGATCATTCTAAAAGACCCCAGACCCTTCTAAAACCTCCCAGGACTATTCTAAAAGAACCCAGACCATTCTAGACCCTTCCCGGATTATTCTAAAAGCCCCCAGACCCTTCTAGAGCCCCCCAAGACCCTTCTAAAAGCCTCCAGACCCTTCTAGAGCCCCCCAGGACCCTTCTAAAAGACCCCAGACCCTTCTAGAGCCGCCTAGGATCTTTCAAAAAGCATAAAGACCCTTCTAGACCGTCCCCGGATCATTCTAAAAGCCCCCAGACCCTTCTAGAGCCCCTCAGGACCCTTCTAAATGCCCCCAGACCCTTCTAGAGAACCCCAGGACTCATCTAAAAGCCCCCAGATCCTTCTAGAGGCCCCCAGGACCCTTCTAAAAGCCCCCAGACCCTTCTAGAGCCCCCTAGGACCATTCTAAAAGAACCCAGACCGTTCTAGAGCCCCCCAGGACCCTACTAAAAGCTCCCAGACCCTTCTAGAGCCCCCCAGGACCCTTCTAAATCCCCCAGACCCTTCTAGACCCTCCCCGGATCCTTCTAAAAGCCCCCAGACCCTACTAGATCCTCCCAGGACCTTTCTAAAAGCCCCCAGACCATTCTAGAGGCTCCATGACCCTTCTAAAAGCCCCCAGACCCTTCTAGAGCCCCCCAGGACCCTTCTAAAAGCCCCCAGACCCTTCTAGAGCAACCCAGGACCCTTCTACAAGCCCCCAGACCCTTCTAGAACCCCCCAGGACCCTTCTAAAAGCCCCCAGACCCTTCTAGAGGCCCCCAGGACCCTTCTAAAAGCCCCCAGACCCTTCTAGAGGCCCCCAGGACCCTTCTACAAGCACCCAGACCCTTCTAGAGCCACCCAGGACCCTTCTAAAAGCACCCAGATCCTTCTAGAGGCCCCCAGGACCCGTCTAAAAGCCTCTAGACCCTTCTAGAGCACTCCAGGACCTTTCTAAAAGCACCCAGACCCTTCTAGAGGCTCCCCGGACCCTTATAAAAGCACCCCGACCCTTCTAGAGCCTCCCAGTACCCTTCTAAAAGAAACCAGACCCTTCTAGAGAACCCCAGGACCCTTCTAAAAGCGCCCAGACCCTTCTAGACCCTCCCCGGATCCTTCTAAAAGCCCCCAGACCCTTCTAGAGCCTCCCCTGACCATTCTAAAAGCCCCCAGACCCTTCTAGAGCCCCACAGGACCCTTCTAAAAGAACCCAGACGCTTCTAGAGCCGCCTAGGAACCTTCAAAAAGCATATAGACCCTTCTAGACCGTCCCCGGATCATTCTAAAAGCCCCCAGACCCTTCTAGAGCCCATCAGGACCCTTCTAAATGCCCCCAGACCCTTCTAGAGAACCCCAGGACCCATCTAAAAGCCCCCAGATCCTTCTAGAGGCCTCCAGGATCATTCTAAAAGCCCCCAGACCCTTCTAGATCCCCCCAGGACTATTCTAAAAGACACCAGACCCTTCTAGAGCCCCCCAGGACCCTACTAAAAGCTCCCAGACCCTTCTAGAGCCCCCGAGGACCCTTCTAAAAGCCCCCAGACCCTTCTAGACCCTCCCAGGACCTTTCTAAAAGCCCTCAGACCTTTCTAGAGGACCCATTACCATTCTAAAAGACCCCAGAACCTTCTAGAGCCCCCAAGGACCCTTCTAAAAGCCCCCAGACCCTTCTAGAGCACCCCAGGACCCTTCTAAAAGCCCCCAGACCCTTCTTGAGCCCCCCAGGACCCTTCTAAAAGCCCCCAGACCCTTCTAGCGGCACCCACGACCCTTCTACAAGACCCCAGACCCTTCTAGAGCCCCCGAGGACCCTTCTAAAAGCCCCCAGACCCTTCTAGACCCTCCCCGGATCCTTCTAAAAGCCCCCAGACCCTTCTAGATCCTCCCAGGACCTTTCTAAAAGCCCTCAGACCTTTCTAGAGGACCCATTACCATTCTAAAAGACCCCAGAACCTTCTAGAGCCCCCAAGGACCCTTCTAAAAGCCCCCAGACCCTTCTAGAGCACCCCAGGACCCTTCTAAAAGCCCCCAGACCCTTCTTGAGCCCCCCAGGACCCTTCTAAAAGCCCCCAGACCCTTCTAGCGGCACCCACGACCCTTCTACAAGACCCCAGACCCTTCTAGAGCCCCCCAGGACCCTTCTAAAAGCTCCCAGACCCTTCTAGATGCCCCCAGGACCCTTCTAAAAGCCCCCAGACCCTTCAAAAGACCCCCGGACCCTTCTACAAGCCCCCAGACCCTTCTAGATCCACCCAGGACCCTTCTAAAAGCACCCAGACCCTTCTAGAGGACCCCAGGACCCGTCTAAAAGCCTCTAGACCCTTCTAGAGCCCCCCAGGACCCTTCTAAAAGCACCCAGACCCTTCTAGAGGCTCCCCGGACCCTTATAAAAGCACCCCGACCCTTCTAGAGCCTCCCAGTACCCTTCTAAAAGCAACCAGACCCTTCTAGAGACCCCCAGGACCCTTCTAAAAGCCCCCAGACCCTTCTAGAGCCCCCCAGGATCATTCCAAAAGCCCCCAGACCCTTCTAGAGCCCCCTAGGACCCATCTAAAAGCCCCCAGACCCTTCTAGAGGCCCCTAGGTCCCTTCTAAAAGCCCACAGACCCTTCTAGACCCTCCCCGGATCCTTCGAAAAGACCCCAGACCCTTCTAGAGCCCCCCAGGATCATTCTAAAAGCCCCCAGACCCTTCTAGATCCCCCCAGTACCCTTCTAAAAGCCCCTAGACCCTTCTAGACCCTCCCCGGATCCTTCTAAAAGCCCCCAGACCCTTCTAGATCCTCCCAGGACCTTTCTAAAAGCCCTCAGACCTTTCTAGAGGACCCATTACCATTCTAAAAGACCCCAGAACCTTCTAGAGCCCCCAAGGACCCTTCTAAAAGCCCCCAGACCCTTCTAGAGCACCCCAGGACCCTTCTAAAAGCCCCCAGACCCTTCTTGAGCCCCCCAGGACCCTTCTAAAAGCCCCCAGACCCTTCTAGCGGCACCCACGACCCTTCTACAAGACCCCAGACCCTTCTAGAGCCCCCCAGGACCCTTCTAAAAGCTCCCAGACCCTTCTAGATGCCCCCAGGACCCTTCTAAAAGCCCCCAGACCCTTCAAGAGACCCCCGGACCCTTCTACAAGCCCCCAGACCCTTCTAGATCTACCCAGGACCCTTCTAAAAGCACCCAGACCCTTCTAGAGGACCCCAGGACCCGTCTAAAAGCCTCTAGACCCTTCTAGAGCCCCCCAGGACCCTTCTAAAAGCACCCAGACCCTTCTAGAGGCTCCCCGGACCCTTATAAAAGCACCCCGACCCTTCTAGAGCCTCCCAATACCCTTCTAAAAGCAACCAGACCCTTCTAGAGACCCCCAGGACCCTTCTAAAAGCCCCCAGACCCTTCTAGAGCCCCCCAGGATCATTCCAAAAGCCCCCAGACCCTTCTAGAGCCCCCTAGGACCCATCTAAAAGCCCCCAGACCCTTCTAGAGGCCCCTAGGTCCCTTCTAAAAGCCCACAGACCCTTCTAGACCCTCCCCGGATCCTTCGAAAAGACCCCAGACCCATCTAGAGCCCCCCAGGACCCTTCTAAATGACCCCAGACCCTTCAAGAGGCACCCAGGGCCCCTCTTAATGAACCCCGTCCCTTCTAGAGAAACCCAGGACCCTTCTAAAAGTCCCCAGGCCCTTCTAGAGCACCCCAGGACCCTTCTAAAAGCCCCCAGACCATTCTAGAGCCCCCCCGGACCCTTCTAAAAGACCCCAGACCCTTCTAGAGGACCCCAGGACCCTTCTGAAAGCCAGCAGAACATTCTAGAGTCACCCAGGACCCTTCTAAAGGCACCCAGACCCTTCTAGAGCCCCCCAGGACCCTTCTAAAATCGCCCAGACCCTTCTAGAGACTCCCAGGACCCTTCTGAAAGCCCCCAGAACCTTCTAGAGCCCTCCAGGACCCTTCTAAATGCACCCAGACCCTTCTAGAGCATTCGAGGACCCTTCTAAAATTCCCCAGACACTTCTAGAGCACCCCAGGACACTTCTAAAACCCCCCAGACCCTTCTAGAGCCCCACCGGACCCTTCTAAAAGCCCCCAGACCCTTCTAGAGCCACTCAGGACCCTTCTAAAAGCACCCAGAACCTTCTAGAGCCACCCAGGACCCATCTACAAGCCCCCAGACCCTTCTAGAGCATCCCAGGACCCTTCTAAAATCCCCCAGACCCATCTAGATCCTCCCAGGACCTTTCTAAAAGCCCCCAGACCCTTCTAGAGCCTCCCAGGACCCTTCTAAAAGCCTCCAGACCATTCTAGAGCACCCCAGGACCCTTCTAAAAGCCCCCAGACCCTTCTAGAGCCCCCCAGGACCCTTCTAAAAGCCCCCAGACCCTTCTAGAGGAACCTAGGACCCTTCTGAAAGCCAGCAGAACATTCTAGAGTCACCCAGGTCCCTTCAAAAGGCACCGAGACCCTTCTAGAGCATCCCAGGACCCTTCTAAAAGCCCCCAGACCCTTCTAGAGCCCCCCAGGACCCTTCTGAAAGCCCCCAGAACCATCTAGAGCCCTCCAGGACCCTTCTAAAAGCCCCCAGACCCTTCTAGAGAATCCGAGGACCCTTCTAAAATTACCCAGACCCTTCTAGAGCCCCCCCGGACCCTTCTAAAAGCCCCCAGACCCTTCTAGAGCCACCCAGGACCCTTCTAAAAGTCCCCAGATTCTTCTAGAGCCCCCCCGGAACCTTGTAAAAGCCCCCAGACCCTTCTAGAGGCCCCCAGGACCCTTATAAAAGCACCCAGACCCTTCCAGAGCCTCCCAGGACCTTTCTACAAGCACCCAGACCCTTCTAGAGCCCCCCAGGACCCTTCTAATAGCCCCCAGACCCGTCTAGATGCCACCAGGACCCTTCTAAAAGTCCCCAGATTCTTCTAGAGCCCCCCCGGACCCTTTTAAAAGCCGCCAGACCCTTCTAGAGGCCCCCAGGACCCTTATAAAAGCACCCAGACCCTTCCAGAGCCTCACAGGTCCCTTCTAAACGCCCACAGACCCTTCTAGAGGCCCCCAGGACCCTTCTAAAAGCCTCTAGACCCTTCTAGAGCCCCCGAGGACCCTTCTAAAAGCCCCCAGACCCTTCTAGATCCTCCCAGGACCTTTCTAGAGGCCCCATTACCATTCTAAAAGACCCCAGAACCTTCTAGAGCCCCCAAGGACCCTTCTAAAAGCCCCCAGACCCATCTAGAGCACCCCAGGACCCTTCTAAAAGCCCCCAGACCCTTCTTGAGCCCCCCAGGACCCTTCTAAAAGCCCCCAGACCCTTCTTGAGCCCCCCAGGACCCTTCTAAAAGCCCCCAGACCCTTCTTGAGCCCCCCAGGACCCTTCTAAAAGCCCCCAGACCCTTCTTGAGCCCCCCAGGACCCTTCTAAAAGCCCCCAGACCCTTCTAGCGGCACCCACGACACTTCTACAAGACCCCAGACCCTTCTAGAGCCCCCCAGGGCCCTTCTAAAAGCTCCCAGACCATTCTAGATGCCCCCAGGACCCTTCTAAAAGCCCCCAGACCCTTCAAGAGACCCCCGGACCCTTCTACAAGCCCCCAGACCCTTCTAGATCCACCCAGGACCCTTCTAAAAGCACCCAGACCCTTCTAGAGGACCCCAGGACCCGTCTAAAAGCCTCTAGACCCTTCTAGAGCCCCCCAGGACCCTTCTAAAAGCACCCAGACCCATCTAGAGGCTCCCCGGACCCTTATAAAAGCACCCAGACCCTTCTAGAGCCTCCCAGTACCCTTCTAAAAGCAACCAGACCCTTCTAGAGACCCCCAGGACCCTTCTAAAAGCCCCCAGACCCTTCTAGAGACCCCAGGATCATTCCAAAAACCCCCAGACCCTTCTAGAGCCCCCTAGGACCCATCTAAAAGCCCCCAGACCCTTCTAGAGGCCCCTAGGACCCTTCTAAAAGCCCACAGACCCTTCTAGACCCTCCCCGGATCCTTCGAAAAGACCCCAGACCCTTCTAGAGCCCCCCAGGATCATTCTAAAAGCCCCCAGACCCTTCTAGATCCCCCCAGTACCCTTCTAAAAGCCCCTAGACCCTTCTAGAGCCCCCCAGGACCCTTCTAAATGCCCCCAGACCCTTCAAGAGGCACCCAGGGCCCCTCTTAATGAACCCCGTCCCTTCTAGAGAAACCCAGGACCCTTCTAAAAGTCCCCAGGCCCTTCTAGAGCACCCCAGGACCCTTCTAAAACCCCCAGACCCTTCTAGAGCCCCCCCGGACCCTTCTAAAAGCCCCCAGACCCTTCTAGCGGCACCCAGGACCCTTCTACAAGCTGCCAGACCCTTCTAGAGCCCCCCAGGACCCTTCTAAAAGCGCCCAGACCCTTCTAGAGACTCCCAGGACCCTTCTGAAAGCCCCCAGAACCTTCTAGAGCCCTCCAGGACCCTTCTAAAAGCACCCAGACCCTTCTAGAGCATTCGAGGACCCTTCTAAAATTCCCCAGACACTTCTAGAGCACCCCAGGACACTTCTAAAAGCCCCCAGACCCTTCTAGAGCCCCACCGGACCCTTCTAAAAGCCCCCAGACCCTTCTAGAGCCACTCAGGACACTTCTAAAAGCACCCAGAACCTTCTAGAGACCCCCAGGACCCATCTACAAGCCCCCAGACCCTTCTAGAGCATCCCAGGATTCTTCTAAAAGCCCCCAGACCCATCTAGATCCTCCCAGGACCTTTCTAAAAGCCCCCATACCCTTCTAGAGCCTCCCAGGACCCTTCTAAAAGCCTCCTGACCATTCTAGAGCACCCCAGGACCCTTCTAAAAGCCCCCAGACCCTTCTAGAGCCACCCAGGACCCTTCTAAAAGCCCCCAGACCCTTCTAGAGGACCCCAGGACCCTTCTGAAAGCCAGCAGAATATTCTAGAGTCACCCAGGACCATTCTAAAGGCACCCAGACGCTTCTAGATGCCCCCAGGACTCGTCTAAAAGCCTCTAGACCGTTCTAGAGCCCCCCAGGACCTTTCTAAAAGCACCCAGACCCTTCTAGAGGCTCCCCGGTCCCTTATAAATGCACCCCGACCCTTCTAGAGCCTCCCAGGACCCTTCTAAAAGCCACCAGACCCTTCTAGAGACACCCAGGACCCTTCTAAAAGCCCCCAGACCCTTCTAGACACTCCCCGGATCCTTCTAAACGCCCTCAGACCCTTCTAGAGTCCCCTAGTATCCTTCAAAAAGCACCCAGACCCTTCTAGACCGTCCCCGGATCATTCTAAAAGCCCCCAGACCCTTCTAGAGCCACCCAGGACCCTTCTAAAAGCCCCCTGACCCTTCTAGAGCCCCCTATGACCCATCTAAAAGCACCCAGACTCTTCTAGAGGCCCCCAGGACCCTTCTAAAAGCCCCCAGACCCTTCTAGACCCTCCCCGGATCCTTCTAAAAAACCCCAGACTATTCTAGAGCCTCACAGGACCATTCTAAATCCCTCAGACCTATCTAGAGGACCTCAGGACCCTTCTAAAAGCCCCCAGACACTTCTAGAGACCCCCCGGACCCTTCTAAATGCCCCCAGACCATTCTAGATGACCCAGGACCCTTCTAAAAGCCCCCAGACCATTCTAGAGACCCCCATGACCCTTCTAGAGCTCCCCAGGACCCTTCCACAAGCCACCAGACCCTTCTAGAGCCCCACCGGACCCTTCTAAAAGCCCCCAGACCCTTCTAGAGACACCCAGGACCCTTCTAAATGCCCTCAGACCCTTCTAGATAAGCCAGGACCCTTCTAAAAGCAACCAGAACCTTCTAGAGCCACCCAGGACCATTCTAAAAGCCCCCAGACCCTTCTAGAGCCTCCCTGGACCCTTCTAAAAGCACCCAGACCCTTCTAGAGAGCCACAGGACCATTCTAAAGGCCCCCAGACTCTTCTAGACCCTCCCCGGATCATTCTAAAAGCACCCAGACCCTTCTAGAGACCCCCAGGACCCTTTTAAAGGCCACCAGACCCTTCTAGACCCTCCCTGGATCATTCTAAAAGCCCCCAGACCCTTCTAGAACCTCGCAGGACCCCTCTAAAAGCCTCCAGACCCTTCTAGAGGCCCCCAGGACTTTTCTAAAAGTCCCCAGACCCTTCTAGAGCCTTCCAGGACCCTTCTAAAAGCCCCCAGACCCTTCTAGAGCACCCCCGGACCCCTCTGATATATCCCACACCATTCTAGAGGCCACCAGGATACTTTCAAAAGCCCCCAGACCCTTCTAGAGAACCCCAGGACCCTTCTAAAAGCCCCCAGACCATTCTAGAGCCCCCCAATGTCCTTCTAAAAGCCCTGAGACCCTTCTAGGAGAGACGGGGGTCCTTAAGAGGGGGGTTGGGGTCCTCTAGAAGGGTCTGGGGGCTTATAGAAGTGTCCTGTCGGGCTCTCGAAGGGTCTGGGTTCTTTGAGAAGGGTCTTTGGGTGGCTCTAGAAGGGTCTGGGGTCTTTTGGAAGGGTCCTGGGTGCCTCAAGAAGGGTCTGGGGGCTTTTACAGGGTCCTGGGGGGGCTCTAGAAGGGTCTGGGTGCTTTTGGAAGGGTCCTGGGGA
This sequence comes from Clamator glandarius, assembly GCA_033459285.1. Classification (NCBI taxonomy): domain Eukaryota; kingdom Metazoa; phylum Chordata; class Aves; order Cuculiformes; family Cuculidae; genus Clamator; species Clamator glandarius. The sequence continues at coordinate 36,767 of JAUNZM010002511.1, read as the reverse complement.
GCTCTAGAAGGGTCTGGGGTCTTTTAGAAGGGTCCCGGGAGGCTCTAGAAGGGTCTGGGGGCTTTTAGATGGGTCCTGCGGGTCTCTAGAAGGGTCTGGGTGCTTTTAGAAGTGTCCTGGGGGGCTCTAGAAGGGTCGGGGGGGTTTTAGGATAGTCCTGGTGGGCTCTAGAAGGGTGTGAGGGCTTTTAGAAGGTTCCTGGGGGCATCTAGAAGGCTCTGGGGGCTTTTAGAAAAGTCCTGGGGTCCTCTAGAATTGTCTGAGGGATTTTAGAAGGGTCCTGGGAGGCTCTAGAAGGGTCTGGGTGCTTTTAGAATGATCCAGGGAGGGTCTAGAAGGGTCTGGGTGCTTTTAGAAGGGTCCTGTGGGGCTCTAGAAGGGTCAGGGTGCTTTTAGAAGGGGCCTAGGGGTCTCTAGAAGGGTCTGGGTGCTTTTAGAAGGGTCCTAAGGGGCTCTAGAAGGGTCTAGTGGATTTTAGAAGGGTCCTGGGTAGCTCTAGAAGGGTCTGGGTGCTTTCAGAAGGGTCCTGGAGGGGTGTAGAAGGGTCTGGAGTCTTTTAGAAGGGTCCTGGGAGGCTCTAGAAGGGTCTGGGGGCATTCAGAAAGGTCCTGGGGGCCTCTAGAAGGGTCTGGAATCTTTTAGAAGGGCCCTGGGGGGCTCTAGAAGGGTCTGGGGGCTTTTAGAAGGGTCCTGGTGGGCTCTAGAAGGGACTGGGGGTTTTCAGAAGTGTCCTGGGGGGTTCTAGAAGGGTCTGGGGGCTTATAGAAGGGTCCTGGGCGCATCTAGAAGGGTCTGGAGTCTTTTAGAAGGGTCCTGTGAGGATCCAGATGGGTCTGGGTGCTTTTAGAAGGATCCGGAGAGGGTCTAGAAGGGTCTGGGTGCTTTTAGAAGGGTCCTGGGGGGCTCTACAAATGTCTGGAGGCTTTTAGAAGGGTCCAGGGGGCTTCTAGAAGGGTCTGGGGGCTTTTAGAAGGGTCTGGGGTCTTTTAGAAGAGTCCTGGGGGCCTCTAGAAGGGTCTGGGGGCTTTTAGAAGGGTCCTGGGGGGCTCTAGAAGGGTCTGGAGGCTTTTAGAAGGTTCCGGTGTGGCTCTAGAATGGTGTGGGGTCTTTTAGAAGGGTCCTGGGGGCATCTAGAAGGCTCTGGGGGCTTTTATAAGGGTCCTGGGTGGCTCTAGAAGGGTCTGGGTGAATTTAGAAGGATCCGGGGAGGGTCTAGAAGGGTCTGGAGGCTTTTAGAAGGGTCCTGGGCGGCTCTAGAAGGGTCTGGGGGATATTAGAAGGGTCCTGGGATGGTCTAACAAGGGTCTGGGTTGTTTTAGAAGGGTCCTGCGGGTCTCTAGAAGGGTTTGGGGGCTTTTAGAAGGGTCCTTGGGTGCTCTAGAAGGGTCTGGGGACCATTAGAGGGGCCCTAGGGGCATCTAGAAGGGTCTGGGGGCTTTTAGAAGGGTCTTGGTAGGCTGTAGATGGGTCTGGGTGCATTTAGAAGGGTCCTGCGGGTCTCTAGAAGGGTCTGGGGGCTTTTAGAAGGGTACTGTGGGGCTCTAGAAGGGTCTGGGTTCTTTTAGAAGGGTCCTGGGGGGCTCTAGAAGGGTCTGGGTTCTTTTAGAAGGGTCCTGGGGGGCTCTAGAAGGGTGTGAGAGCTTTTAGAATGGTCCTGGGGGCATCTAGAAGTCTCTGGGTGCTTTTAGAAGGGTCCTGGGGGCCTCTAGAAGTGTCTGAGGAGTTGTAGAAGGGTCCGGGGAGGCTCTAGAAGGGTCTGGGTGCTTTTAGAATGATCCGGTTAGGGTCTAGAAAGGTCTGGGGCTTTTAGAAGGGTCCTGTGGAGCTCTAGAAGGGTCTGGGGTCATTTAGACGGGTCCTGGGGGGCTCTAGAAGGCTCTGGGGCCTTTTAGAAGAGTCCTGGGGAGCTCTAGAAGGGTCTGGGGCTTTCAGAATGATCCTAGGGGTCGCTAGAAGTGTCTGGGTGTATTTGGAAGGGTCTTGGGGAGCTCTAGAAGGGTCTGGGGGCTTTCAGAAGGGTCTTGGGGGCATGTAGAAGGGTCTGGAGGCTTTTAGAAGGGTCCTGGAGCGCTCTAGAAGGGTCTGGGGGCATTCAGAACGGTCCTGGTGGCCTCTAGAAGGGACTGGGGGCTTTTAGAAGGGTCCTGGGGGGCTCTAGATGGGTCTGGGGGCATTTAGAAGGGTCCTGGGGGGATCTAGAAGGGTCTGGGGGCTTTTAGAAGGATACGTGGAATTTCTAGAAGCGTCTGGGGGCTTTTAGAAGGGTCCTGGGTTGCTCTAGAAGGGTCTGGAGGCTTTTAGAAGGGTCCTGCGGGTCTCTAGAAGGATCTGGAGGCTTTTAGAAGGGTCCTGGGAGGCTCTAGAAATGTCTGATGGATTTTAGAAGGGTCCTGGGCGGTTCTAGAAGGGTCTGGGTGCTTTTAGAAGGATCCGGGGAGGGTCTAGAACGGTCTGGGTGGTTTTAGAAGGGTCCTGGGGGGTTCTAGAAGGGTCTGGGGGATTTTAGAAGGATCCTGGGGGGATCTAGAAGGGTCTGAGGGATTTTAGAAGGGTCCTGGGGAGCTCTAGAAGGGTCTGGGTACTTTTAGAGGGGCCCTGGACTTCTCTAGAAGGGTCTGGGAGCTTTTAGAAGAGTCCTGGGGAGCTCTAGAATGGTCTGGGGTCTTTAAGAAGGGTCCTGGGCGCATCTAGATGGGTCTGGGGGCTTTCAGAAGGGTCCTGGGAGGCTCTAGAAGGGTCTGGGGGCTTTTAGAAGGGTCCTGTGTGGCTCTAGAAGGGTCTGGGGGCATTTCGAAGTGTCCTGGGGGGCTCTAGAAGGGTCTGGGGGATTTTAGAAGGATCCTGGGGGCCTCTAGAAAGGTCTGGGGGCATTTAGAAGGGTCCTGCGGGTCTCTAGAAGCGTCTGGGGGCTTTTAGAAGGGTCCTTGGGGCTCTAGAAGGGTCTGGGGACCATTAGAGGGGCCCTAGGGGCCTCTAGAAGGGTCTGGCGGCTTTTAGAATGGTCCTTGGGGGCTCTAGAAGGGTCTGGGGACCACTAGAGGGGCCCTGGAGGCCTCTAGAAGGGTCTGGGGTATTTTAGAAGGGTCCTGGGGAGCTCTAGAAGGGTCTGGGGGCTTTTAGAAGGGTCCTGGGAAACTCTAGAAGGGTCTGGGGGCATTTAGAAGGGTCCTGCGTGTCTCTAGAAGGGTCTGGCGGCTTTTAGAAGGGTCCTGGGGAGTTCTAGAAGGGTCTGGGTGCTTTTAGAAGGGTCCTGGGTGCATCTAGAAATCTCTGGGGGCTTTTATAAGGGTCCTTGGTGGCTCTAGAAGGGTCTGAGGGATTTTATAAGAGTCCTGGGAGGCTCTAGAAGGGTCTGGGTGCTTTTAGAAGGATCCAGGGAGGGTCTAGAAAGGTCTGGGGACTTTTAGAAGGGTCCTGGGGGGCTCTAGAAGGGTCTGAGGGCTATTAGAAGGATCCAGGGATGGTCTACAAGGGTCTGGGTTCTTTTAGAAGGGTCCTGCGGGTCTCTAGAAGGTTCTGGGGGCTTTTAGAAGGGTCCTTGGGGGCTCTAGAAGGGTCTGGGGACCATTAGAGGGGCCCTAGGGGCCTCTAGAAGGGTCTGGGGGATTTCAGAAGGGTTCTGGGGAGCTCTTGAAGGGTCTGGGGGCTTTTAGAATGGTCCTTGGGGGCTCTAGAAGGGTCTGGGGACCACTAGAGGGGCCCTGGGGACCTCTAGAAGGGTCTGGGGTATTTTAGAAGGGTCATGGGGAGCTCTAGAAGGGTCTGGGGGCTTTTAGAAGGGTCCTGGGAGACTCTAGAAGGGTCTGGGTGCATTTAGAAGGGTCCTGCGGGTCTCTAGAAGGGTCTGGGGGCTTTTAGAAGGGTCCTGGGGGGTTCTAGAAGGGTCTGGGGGCTTTTAGAAGGGTCCTGGTGGGCTCTAGAAGGGTGTGAGGGCTTTTAGAATGGTCCTGGGGGCCTCTAGAATTGTCTGCGGCCTTTTAGAAGGGTCCGGGGAGGCTCTAGAAGGGTCTGGGTCTTTTAGAAGGGTCCTGTGGAGCTCTAGAAGGGTCTGGGGTCTTTTAGACGGGTCCTATGGGGCTCTAGAAGGGTCTGGGGCTTTTTAGAAGAGTCCTGGGGAGCTCTAGAATGGTCTGAGGCTTTCAGAAGGGTCCTGGGGGTCGCTAGAAGTGTTTGGGTGTATTTGGAAGGGTCCTGGGGAGATCTAGAAGGGTCTTTGGGCTTTCAGAAGGGTCCTGGGGGTATGTAGAAGGGTCTGGAGGCTTTTAGAATGGTCCTGATGGGCTCTAGAATGGTCTGGGGGCATTCAGAACGGTCCTGGTGGCCTCTAGAAGGGACTGGATGTTTTTAGAAGAGTCCTGGGGGGCTCTAGATTGGTCTGGGGGCATTTAGAAGGATACGTGGAATCTCTAGAAGGGTCTGGGGGCTTTTAGAAGGGTCCTGGGGGGCTCTAGAAGGGTCTGGAGGCTTTTAGAAGGGTCCTGGGTGGCTCTAGAAGGGTGTGGGGGCTTTTAGAAGGATCCGATGAGGGTCTAGAACGGTCTGGGTGGTTTTAGAAGGGTCCTGGGGGGTTCTAGAAGGGTCTGGGGGATTTTAGAAGGGTCCTGGTGGGCTCTAGAAGGGTCTGAGGGATTTTAGAAGGGTCCTGGGGAGCTCTAGAAGGGTCTGGGTGCTTTTATATGGGCCCTGGGCTTCTCTAGAAGGGTCTGGGGGCTTTTAGAGGAGTTATGGGGGGCTCTAGAATGGTCTGGGGGCTTTTAGAAGGGTCCTGGGCGGATCTAGAAGGGTCTGGGTGCTTTCAGAAGGGTCCTGCGGGCCTCTAGAAAAGTCTGGAGGCTTTTAGAAGGTCCTGGGGGGCTCTAGAAGGGTCTGGGGGCATTTAGAAGGGTCCTGGGGGTCTCTAGAAGGGTCTGGGGGATTTTAGAAGGATCCTGGGGGCCTCTAGAAAGGTCTGGGGGCATTTAGAAGGGTCCTGGGGTGCTCTAGAAGGGTCTGGGGTCTTTTAGAAGGGTCCTGGGAGGATCCAGATGGGTCTGGGTACTTTTAGAAGGATCCGGGGAGGTTCTAGAAGGGTCTGGGGGGGTTTAGAAGGGTCCTGGGAGGCTCTACAAATGTCTGGAGGGTTTTAGAATGGTCCTGGGGGCATCTAGAAGCGTCTATGGGCTTTTAGAATGATCCGGGGAGGCTCTAGAAGGGTCTGGCGGCTTTTAGAATGGTCCTGGTGTCCTCTAGAAGGGTCTGGGGGCATTTAGAAAGATACGGGGAAGATCTAGAAGGGTCTGGGGGCTTTTAGAAGGGTCCTGGGGGCTCTAGAAGGGTCTGGAGTCTTTGAGAATGGTCCTGGGGGGCTCTAGAAGGGTCTGGGGGTTTTAGAAAGATCCGGGGAGGGTCTAGAAGGGTCTGGAAGGTTTTAGAAGGGTCCTGGGGTTCTCTAGAAGGGTCTGGGTGCTTTTAGACGGTCCCTGGGCTCTCTAGAAGTGTCTGGGGGCATTTAGAAGAGTCCTGGGGGGCTCTAGAATGGTCTGGGGTCTTTTAGAAGGGTCCTGGGGGGCTCTAGAAGGGTCTGGGGGATTTTAGAAGGGTCCTGCGGTCCTCTAGAATAGTCTGGATGCTTTTAGAAGGGTCCTGGGGGGCTCTACAAGGGTCTGGGGGCATTTAGAAGGGTCCTGGGGTGCTCTAGAAGGGTCTGGGGGATTTTAGAAGGGTCCTGGAGCCCTCTAGAAGGGTCTGGGGGCTTTTAGAAGGGTCCTAGGTGGCTATAGAAGGGTCTGGGGGCTTTTAGAAGGGTCCTTGGGGGCTCTAGAAGGGTCTGGGGACCATTAGAGGGGCACTGGGAGCCTCTAGAATGGTCTGGGTTATTTAAGAAGGGTCCTCGGGAGGTCTAGAATTGTGTGGGGGCTTTTAGAAAGGTCCTGGGAGGCTCTAGAAGGGTCTGGGGGCTTTTAGATGAGTCCTGCGTGTCTCTAGAAGGGTCTGGGGGCTTTTAGAAGGGTCCTTGGGGGCTCTAGAACGGTGTGGGGACCACTAGAGGAGCCCTGGGGGCCTCTAGAGGGGTCTGGGGTATTTTAGAAGGGTCCTGGGGAGCTCTAGAAGGGTCTGGGGGTTTTTAGAAGGGTCCTGGGAGACTCTAGAAGGGTCTGGGGGCATTTAGAAGGGTCCTGCGGGTCTCTAGAAGGGTCTGGGGTCTTTTAGAAGGGTCCTGGGGGACTCTAGAAGGGTCTGGGGGCTTTTAGAAGGGTCCTGGGGTGCTCTAGAAGGGTGTGAGGGCTTTTAGAATGGTCCTGGGGGCATCTAGAAGGCTCTGGGGGCTTTTAGAAGTGTCCTGTGGGCCTCTAGAAGTGTCTGAGGGATTTTAGAAGGGTCCTGGGAGGCTCTGGAATGGTCTGGGTGCTTTTAGAAGGATTCGGGGAGGGTCTAGAAGAGTCTGGGGGCATTTAGAAGGGTCCTGTGGGGCTCTAGAAGGGTCTGGGTGCTTTTAGACGGGTCCTGGGGGGCTCTAGAAGGGTCTGGATGCTTTCAGAAGGGTCCTGGGGAGCTCTAGAAGGGTCTGGGGTCTTTTAGAAGGGTCCTGGGTGGCGCTAAAAGTGTCTGGGTGCATTTAGAAGGGTCCTGGGGAGCTCTAGAAGGGTCTGGGGGCTTTCAGAAGGGTCCTGGTGGCCTCTAGAAGGGTCTGGAGGCTTTTAGAAGAGTTCTGGGGGGCTCTAGAAGGGTCTGGGGGCATTCAGAGGGGTCCTGGGGGCCTCTAGAAGGGTCTGGATGCTTTTAGAAGAGTCCTGGGGGGGTCTAGATGGGTCTGGGGACATTTAGAATGGTCCTGGGGGGCTCTAGAAGGGTCTGGGGGAGTTTAGATAGGTCCTGGGGAGCTCTAGAAGGGTCTGGGTGCTTTTAGAAGTGTCCTGGGAGACTCTAGAAGGGTCTGAGTGCTCTTAGAAGGGTCCTTCGGGTCTCTAGAAGGGTCTGGGTTCTTTTAGAATGGTCCTGGGGGGCTCTAGAAGTGTGTGAGGTCTTTTAGAAGGGTCCTGGGGGCATCTCGAAGAATCTGATGGCTTTTAGAAGGGTCCTGGGGGCCTCTAGAAGTGTCTGGTTGCTTTTAGAAGGATTCGGGGAGGGTCTAGAAGGGTCTGGGGGCTTTTAGAAGGGTCCTGTGGGGCTCTAGAAGGGTCTGGGTGCTTTTAGAAGGGTCCTGGGGGCCTCTAGAAGGGTCTGGGGGCTTTTAGAAGGGTCCTGGGGAGCTCTAGAAGGGTCTTGGGGCTTTTAGAAGGGTCCTGGGGGCCTCTAGAAGTGTCTGAAGGCTTTATAGAAGGGTCCTAGTGGGCTATAGAAGGGTCTGGGGGCATTCAGAAGGGTCCTTCGGGCCTCTAGAAGGGTCTGGAGTCTATTAGAAGAGTCCTGGGGGGCTCTAGATGGGTCTGGGGTCATTTAGAAGGGTCCTGGGGGGCTCTAGAATGGTCTGGGGGCTTTCAGAAGTGTCCTGGGGGGCTCTAGAAGGGTCTGGGGGCTTTTAGAAGGGTCCTGGGTCATCTAGAATGGTCTGGGGGCTTTTAGAAAGGTCCTGGGAGGATCCAGATGGGTCTGGGTGGTTTTAGAAGGATCCGGGGATGGTCTAGAAGGGTCTGGGTGCTTTCAGAAGGGTCCTGGGGGCCTCTAGAAGGGTCTGGGTGCTTTCAGAAAGGTCCTGGGTGGCTCTAGAAGGGTCTGGGAGCTTTTAGAAGGGTCCTGTGGGGCTGTAGGAGGGTCTGGGGGCTTTTAGATGGGTCCTGTGGGGCTCTAGAAGGGTCCGGGGGCTTTTAGAAGGGTCCTGGGGGGCTCTAGAAGGGTCTGGGGGCTATTAGAAGGATAAGGGGAGGGTCTAGAAGGCTCTGGGGGCATTTAGAAGGGTCCTTGGTGGCTCTAGAATGGTCTGGGGAACATTAGGAGAGCCCTGGGGTCCTCTAGAAGGGTCTGGGGGATTTTAGAAGGGTCCTGAGGAGCTCTAGAAGGGTCTGGGGGCTTTTACAAGGGTCCTGGGGGAATCTAGAAGGGTCTGGGGTCTTTTAGAAGGGTCCTGCGTGTCTCTAGAAGGGTCTGGGGGCTTTTAGAAGGGCCCTGGAGGATTCTAGAAGGCTCTGGGGTCTTTGAGAAGGGTCCTAGGGGGCTCTAGAAGGGTCTGGGTGTTTTTAGAAGGGTCCTGGGAGACGCTAGAAGGGTCTGAAAGCTTTTAGAAGGGTCCTGTAGGGTCTCTAGAAGGGTCTGGGGGCTTTTAGAAGGGTCCTGCGAGGCTCTAGAAGGGTCTGGGGGCTTTTAGAATGGTCCTGGGGGACGCTAGAAGGGCCTGGGTGCTTTTAGAAGGGTCCTGGGAGGCTCTAGAAGTGTCTGGGTGCTTTTAGAATGGTCCTGGGAGGCTCTAGAAGGGTCTGGGGGCTTTTTGAAGGGTCCAGGGGGCCTCTAGAAAGGTCTGTGGGCTTTTAGAAGGGTCCTGGGGGCCTCTAGAAGGGTCTAGGTGCTTTTAGAAGGGTCCTGGGTGGCTCTAGAATGGTCTGGGGGCTTTTAGAATGGTCCTGTGGGGCAGTAGAAGGGTCTGGGGGCTTTAGATGTGTCCTGGGGGGCTCTGGAAGGGTCCGGGGGCTTTCAGAAGGGTCCGTGGAGGCTCTAGAAGGGTCTGGGGGCTTTTAGAAGGGTCCTGGGGGGCTCTAGAATGGTCTGGGGAGCTATTAGAAGGATCCTGGGAGGGTCTAGAAGGGTCTGGGGGCTTTTAGAAGGGTCCTTGGGGGCTATAGAAGGGTCTGGGGACCATTAGAGGGGCACCGGGGTCCTCTAGAAGGGTCTGGGAGATTTTAGAAGGGTCCTGGGGAGCTCTAGAATTGTCTGGGGGCTTTTAGAAGGGTCCTGGGAGGCTCTAGAAGGGTCTGGGGTCTTTTAGAAGGGTCCTGCGTGTCTCTAGAAGGGTCTGGAGGCTTTTAGAAGGGTCCTTGGGGGCTCTAGAATGGTCTGGGGACCATTAGAGGAGCCCTGGGGGCCTCTAGAAATGTCTGGGGGAGTTTAGACTTGTCCTGGGCAGCTCTAGAAGGGTCTGGGGGCTTTTTGAAGGGTCCTGGTAGACTCTAGAAGGGTCTGGGGGCGTTTAGAAGGGTCCTGTGGATCTCTAGAAGGGTCTTTGGGCTTTTAGAAGAGTCCTGGGCGGCTCTATAAGGGTCTGGGGCCTTTTAGAAGGGTCCTGGGGTGCTCTAGAAGGGTGTGAGGGCTTTTAGAAGGGTCCTGGGGGCATCTAGAAGGTTCTGGGGGCTTTTAGAAGGGTCCTGGGGGCCTCTAGAGTTGTCTGAGGGATGTTAGAAGGGACCTGGGAGGCTCTAGAAGGGTCTGGGTGCTTTTAGAATGATTCGGGGAGGTTCCAGAAGGGTCTGGTGGCTTTTAGAAGGGTCCTGTGTGGCTCTAGAAGGGTCTGGGTGCTTTTAGAAGGGTCCTGGGGGGCTCTAGAAGGGTCTGGGGGCATTTCGAAGTGTCCTGGGGGGCTCTAGAAGGGTCTGGGGGATTTTAGAAGGATCCTGGGGGCCTCTAGAAAGGTCTGGGGGCATTTAGAAGGGTCCTGCGGGTCTCTAGAAGGGTCTGGGGGCTTTTAGAAGGGTCCTTGGGGCTCTAGAAGGGTCTGGGGACCATTAGAGGGGCCCTAGGGGCCTCTAGAAGGGTCTGGCGGCTTTTAGAATGGTCCTTGGGGGCTCTAGAAGGGTCTGGGGACCACTAGAGGGGCCCTGGAGGCCTCTAGAAGGGTCTGGGGTATTTTAGAAGGGTCCTGGGGAGCTCTAGAAGGGTCTGGGTGCTTTTAGAAGGATCCGGGGAGGGTCTAGAACGGTCTGGGTGGTTTTAGAAGGGTCCTGGGGGGTTCTAGAAGGGTCTGGGGGATTTTAGAAGGATCCTGGGGGTCTCTAGAAGGGTCTGAGGGATTTTAGAAGGGTCCTGGGGAGCTCTAGAAGGGTCTGGGTGCTTTTAGAGGGGCCCTGGACTTCTCTAGAAGGGTCTGGGAGCTTTTAGAAGAGTCCTGGGGGGCTCTAGAATGGTCTGGGGTCTTTTAGAAGGGTCCTGGGCGCATCTAGATGGGTCTGGGGGCTTTTAGAAGGGTCCTGTGTGGCTCTAGAAGGGTCTGGGGGCATTTCGAAGTGTCCTGGGGGGCTCTAGAAGGGTCTGGGGGATTTTAGAAGGATCCTGGGGGCCTCTAGAAAGGTCTGGGGGCATTTAGAAGGGTCCTGCGGGTCTCTAGAAGGGTCTGGGGGCTTTTAGAAGGGTCCTTGGGGCTCTAGAAGGGTCTGGGGACCATTAGAGGGGCCCTAGGGGCCTCTAGAAGGGTCTGGGGTCTTTTAGAATGGTCCTTGGGGGCTCTAGAAGGGTCTGGGGACCACTAGAGGGGCCCTGGAGGCCTCTAGAAGAGTCTGGGGTATTTTAGAAGGGTCCTGGGGAGCTCTAGAAGGGTCTGGGTGATTTTAGAATTGTCCTGGGGAGCTCTAGAAGGGTCTGGGGGCATTTAGAAGGGTCCTGGGGGTCTCTAGAAGGGTCTGGCGGCTTTTAGAAGGGTCCTGGGTAGTTCTAGAAGTGTCTGGGGGCTTTTAGAATGGTCCTGGGTGCATCTAGAAATCTCTGGGGGCTTTTATAAGGGTCCTTGGGGGCTCTAGAAGGGTCTGAGGGATTTTATAAGGGTCCTGGGAGGCTCTAGAAGGGTCTGGGTGCTTTTAGAAGGATCCAAGGAGGGTCTAGAAGGGTCTGGGGACTTTTAGAAAGGTCCTGGGGGGCTCTAGAATGGTCTGGGGGCTATTAGAAGGATCCAGGGATGGTCTACAAGGGTCTGGGTTCTTTTAGAAGGGTCCTGCGGGTCTCTAGAAGGTTCTGGGGGCTTTTAGAAGGGTCCTTGGGGGCTCTAGAAGGGTCTGGGGACCATTAGAGGGGCCCTAGGGGCCTCTAGAAGGGTCTGGGGGATTTCAGAAGGGTTCTGGGGAGATCTTGAAGGGTCTGGGGGCTTTTAGAATGGTCCTTGGGGGCTCTAGAAGGGTCTGGGGACCACTAGAGGGGCCCTGGGGACCTCTAGAAGGGTCTGGGGTATTTTAGAAGGGTCCTGGGAGACTCTAGAAGGGTCTGGGTGCATTTAGAAGGGTCCTGCGGGTCTCTAGAAGGGTCTGGGGGCTTTTAGAAGGGTCCTGGGGGGTTCTAGAAGGGTCTGGCGGCTTTTAGAAGGGTCCTGTGGAGCTCTAGAAGGGTCTGGGGTCTTTTAGACGGGTCCTGGGGGGCTCTAGAAGGGTCTGGGGCTTTTTAGAAGAGTCCTGGGGAGCTCTAGAAAGGTCTGGGGCTTTTAGAAGGGTCCTGGGGGTCGCTAGAAGTGTTTGGGTGTATTTGGAAGGGTCCTGGGGAGCTCTAGAAGGGTCTGGGGGCTTTCAGAAGGGTCCTGGGGGCATGTAGAAGAGTCTGGAGGCTTTAAGAATGGTCCTGATGGGCTCTAGAATGGTCTGGGGGCATTCAGAACGGTCCTGGTGGCCTCTAGAAGGGACTGGATGTTTTTAGAAGAGTCCTGGGGGGCTCTAGATTGGTCTGGGGGCATTTAGAAGGATACGTGGAATCTCTAGAAGGGTCTGGGGGCTTTTAGAAGGGTCCTGGGGGGCTCTAGAAGGGTCTGGAGGGTTTTAGAAGGGTCCTGGGTGGCTCTAGAAGGGTGTGGGGGCTTTTAGAAGGATCCGGGGAGGGTCTAGAACGGTCTGGGGGGTTTTAGAAGGGTCCTGGGGGGTTCTAGAAGGGTCTGGGGGATTTTAGAAGGGTCCTGGTGGGCTCTAGAAGGGTCTGAGGGATTTTAGAAGGGTCCTGGGGAGCTCTAGAAGGGTCTGGGTGCTTTTATAGGGGCCCTGGGCTTCTCTAGAAGGGTCTGGGGGCTTTTAGAGGAGTTATGGGGGGCTCTAGAATGGTCTGGGGGCTTTTAGAAGGGTCCTGGGCGGATCTAGAAGGGTCTGGGGGCTTTCAGAAGGGTCCTGCGGGCCTCTAGAAAAGTCTGGAGGCTTTTAGAAGGTCCTGGGGGGCTCTAGAAGGGTCTGGGGGCATTTAGAATGGTCCTGGGGGTCTCTAGAAGGGTCTGGGGGATTTTAGAAGGATCCTGGGGGCCTCTAGAAAGGTCTGGGGGCATTTAGAAGGGTCCTGGGGTGCTCTAGAAGGGTCTGGGGGCTTTCAGAAGGGTCCTGAGGGGCTCTAGAAGGGTCTGGGGGGCTATTAGAAGGGTTCTTGGGGCCTCTAGAAGGGTCTGGGGTCTTTTAGAAGGGTCCTGGGAGGATCCAGATGGGTCTGGGTACTTTTAGAAGGATCCGGGGAGGTTCTAGAAGGGTCTGGGGGCGTTTAGAAGGGTCCTGGGAGGCTCTACAAATGTCTGGAGGGTTTTAGAATGGTCCTGGGGGCATCTAGAAGCGTCTATGGGCTTTTAGAATGATCCGGGGAGGCTCTAGAAGGGTCTGGCGGCTTTTAGAAGGGTCCTGGGGTCCTCTAGAAGGGTCTGGGGGCATTTAGAAAGATACGGGGAAGATCTAGAAGGGTCTGGGGGCTTTTAGAAGGGTCCTGGGGGCTCTAGAAGGGTCTGGAGTCTTTGAGTATGGTCCTGGGGGGCTCTAGAAGGGTCTGGGGATTTTTAGAAAGATAAGGGGAGGGTCTAGAAGGGTCTGGGAGGTTTTAGAAGGGTCCTGGGGTTCTCTAGAAGGGTCTGGGTGCTTTTAGACGGGCCCTGGGCTCTCTAGAAGTGTCTGGGGGCATTTAGAAGAGTCCTGGGGGGCTCTAGAATGGTCTGGGGTCTTTTAGAAGGGTCCTGGGGGGCTCTAGAAGGGTCTGGGGGATTTTAGAAGGGTCCTGCGGTCCTCTAGAATAGTCTGGATGCTTTTAGAAGGGTCCTGGGGGGCTCTACAAGGGTCTGGGGGCATTTAGAATGGTCCTGGGTGGCTCTAGAAGGGTCTGGGGGATTTTAGAAGGGTCCTGGGGGCCTCTAGAAGGGTCTGGGTGCTTTTAGAATGGTCCTAGGTGGCTATAGAAGGGTCTGGGGGCTTTTAGAAGGGTCCTTGGGGGCTCTAGAAGGGTCTGGGGTCCATTAGAGGGGCACTGGGAGCTTCTAGAATGGTCTGGGTTATTTTAGAAAGGTCCTCGGGAGGTCTAGAATTGTCTGGGGGCTTTTAGAAAGGTCCTGGGAGGCTCTAGAAGGGTCTGGGTGCTTTTAGAAGGGTCCTTGGGGGCTCTAGAAGGGTGTGGGGACCACTAGAGGAGCCCTGGGGGCCTCTAGAGAGGTCTGGGGTATTTTAGAAGGGTCCTGGGGAGCTCTAGAAGGGTCTGGGGGCTTTTAGAAGGGTCCTGGGAGACTCTAGAAGGGTCTGGGGGCATTTAGAAGGGTCCTGCGGGTCTCTAGAAGGGTCTGGGGTCTTTTAGAAGGGTCCTGGGGGGCTCTAGAAGGGTCTGGGGGCTTTTAGAAGGGTCCTGGGGTGCTCTAGAAGGGTGTGAGGGCTTTTAGAATGGTCCTGGGGGCATCTAGAAGGCTCTGGGGGCTTTTAGAAGTGTCCTGTGGGCCTCTAGAAGTGTCTGAGGGATTTTAGAAGGGTCCTGGGAGGCTCTGGAATGGTCTGGGTGCTTTTAGAAGGATTCGGGGAGGGTCTAGAAGAGTCTGGGGGCATTTAGAAGGGTCCTGGGGAGCTCTAGAAGGGTCTGGGGGCTTTCAGAAGGGTCCTGGTGGCCTCTAGAAGGGTCTGGAGGCTTTTAGAAGAGTTCTGGGGGGCTCTAGAAGGGTCTGGGGGCATTCAGAAGGGTCCTGGGTCCTCTAGAAGGGTCTGGATGCTTTTAGAAGAGTCCTGGGGGGCTCTAGATGGGTCTGAGGGATTTTAGAAGGGTCCTGGGAGGCTCTGGAATGGTCTGGGTGCTTTTAGAAGGATTCGGGGAGGGTCTAGAAGAGTCTGGGGGCATTTAGAAGGGTCCTGTGGGGCTCTAGAAGGGTCTGGGTTCTTTTAGAGGGGTCCTGGGGGGCTCTAGAAGGGTCTGGGTGCTTTCAGAAGGGTCCTGGGGAGCTCTAGAAGGGTCTGGGGTCTTTTAGAAGGGTCCTGGGTGGCGCTAAAAGTGTCTGGGTGCATTTAGAAGGGTCCTGGGGAGCTCTAGAAGGGTCTGGGGGCTTTCAGAAGGGTCCTGGTGGCCTCTAGAAGGGTCTGGAGGCTTTTAGAAGAGTTCTGGGGGGCTCTAGAAGGGTCTGGGGGCATTCAGAAGGGTCCTGGGGGGCTCTAGAAGGGTCTGGGGGAGTTTAGATAGGTCCTGGGGAGCTCTAGAAGGGTCTGGGTGCTTTTAGAAGGGTCCTGGGAGACTCTAGAAGGGTCTGAGTGCTTTTAGAAGGGTCCTTCGGGTCTCTAGAAGGGTCTGGGTTCTTTTAGAATGGTCCTGGGGGGATCTAGAAGTGTGTGAGTTCTTTTAGAAGGGTCCTGGGGGCATCTCGAAGAATCTGATGGCTTTTAGAAGGGTCCTGGGGTGCTCTAGAATGGACGGGGTGCCTTAAGAGGGCCCTGGGGACCTCTAGATTGGTCTGGGGGCTTTTAGAATGGTCCTGGGGGGCTCTAGAAGGGTCTGTAGGCTTTTAGAAGGGGTCCGGGGGGGCTCTAGAAGTGTCTGGGGGCTTTTAGAAGGGTCCTGGGGGCGCTAGAAGTGTCTGGGTGCTCTTAGAAGGGTCCTGGGTGTCTCTAGAATGGTCTGGGGGCTTTTAGAAGGGTCCTGGGGGCCTCTAGAAGTGTCTGGAGGCTTTATAGAAGGGTCCTAGGGGGCTCTAGAAGGGTCTGGGGGCATTCAGAAGGGTCCTTCGGGCCTCTAGAAGGGTCTGGAGTCTATTAGAAGAGTCCTGGGGGGCTCTAGATTGGTCTGGGGTCATTTAGAAGTGTCCTGGGGGGCTCTAGAAGGGTCTGGGGGCTTTCAGAAGTGTCCTGGGGGGCTCTAGAAGGGTCTGGGGGCTTTTAGAAGGGTCCTGGGTCATCTAGAATGGTCTGGGACCTTTTAGAAAGATCCTGGGAGGATCCAGATGGGTCTGGGTGGTTTTAGAAGGGTCCTGGGGGGCTCTACAAATGTCTGGAGGATTTTAGAAGGATCCGGGGAGGCTCTAGAAGTGTCTGGCGGCTTTTAGAAGGGTCCTTGGGAGCTCTAGAAGGGTCTGGGTGCTTTCAGAAGGGTCCTGGGGGCCTCTAGAAGGGTCTGGGTGCTTTCAGAAAGGTCCTGGGTGGCTCTAGAAGGGTCTGGGGGCTTTTAGAAGGGTCCTGTGGGGCTGTAGAAGGGTCTGGGGGCTTTTAGATGGGTCCTGGGGGGCTCTAGAAGGGTCCGGGGGCTTTTAGAAGGGTCCTGAGGGGCTCTAGAAGGGTCTGGGGGCTATTAGAAGGATCCGGGGAGGGTCTAGAAGGCTCTGGGGGCATTTAGAAGGGTCCTTGGTGGCTCTAGAATGGTCTGGGGACCATTAGGAGAGCCCTGGGGTCCTCTAGAAGGGTCTGGGGGATTTTAGAAAGGTCCTGGGAGGCTCTAGAAGGGTCTGGGGGCTTTTACAAGGGTCCTGGGGGAATCTCGAAGGGTCTGGGGGCTTTTAGAAGGGTCCTGGGTGTCTCTAGAAGGGTCTGGGGGCTTTTAGAAGGGCCCTGGAGGACTCTAGAAGGCTCTGGGGTCTTTGAGAAGGGTCCTAGGGGGCTCTAGAAGGGTCTGGGTGTTTTTAGAAGGGTCCTGGGGTGCTCTAGAAGGTTCTGGGAGCTTTTAGAAGGGTCCTGGGAGACACTAGAAGGGTCTGAGGGCTTTTAGAAGGGTCCTGTAGGGTCTCTAGAAGGGTCTGGGGGCTTTTAGAAGGGTCCTGCGAGGCTCTAGAAGGGTCTGGGGGCTTTTAGAATGGTCCTGGGGGGCTCTAGAAGGGTCTGGGTGCTTTTAGAATGGTCCTGGGAGGCTCTAGAAGGGTCTGGGGGCTTTTTGAAGGGTCCAGGGGGCCTCTAGAAAGGTCTGGGGGCTTTTAGAAGGGTCCTGGGGGCCTCTAGAAGGGTCTAGGTGCTTTTAGAAGGGTCCTGGGTGGCTCTAGAATGGTCTGGGGGCTTTTAGAATGGTCCTGTGGGGCAGTAGAAGGGTCTGGGGGCTTTAGATGTGTCCTGGGGGGCTCTGGAAGGGTCCGGGGGCTTTCAGAAGGGTCCGTGGAGGCTCTAGAAGGGTCTGGGGGCTTTTAGAAAGGTCCTGGGGGGCTCTAGAAGGGTCTGCGGCGCTATTAGAAGGATCCTGGGAGGGTCTAGAAGGGTCTGGGGGCTTTTAGAAGGGTCCTTGGGGGCTATAGAAGGGTCTGGGGACCATTAGAGGGGCACTGGGGTCCTCTAGAAGGGTCTGGGAGATTTTAGAAGGGTCCTGGGGAGCTCTAGAATTGTCTGGGGGCTTTTAGAATGGTCCTGGGAGGCTCTAGAAGGGTCTGGGGTCTTTTAGAAGGGTCCTGCGTGTCTCTAGAAGGGTCTGGAGGCTTTTAGAAGGGTCCTTGGGGGCTCTAGAATGGTCTGGGGACGATTAGAGGAGCCCTGGGGGCCTCTAGAAAGGTCTGGGTGAGTTTAGAATTGTCCTGGGCAGCTCTAGAAGGGTCTGGGGGCTTTTTGAAGGGTCCGGGTAGACTCTAGAAGGGTCTGGGGGCGTTTAGAAGGGTCCTGCGGGTCTCTAGAAGGGTCTAGGGGCTTTTAGAAGGATCCTGGGGTGCTCTAGAAGGGTGTGAGGGCTTTTAGAAGGGTCCTGGGGGCATCTAGAAGGTTCTGGGGGCTTTTAGAAGGGTCTTGGGGGCCTCTAGAGATGTCTGAGGGATGTTAGAAGGGACCTGGGAGGCTCTAGAAGGGTCTGGGTGCTTTTAGAATGATTCGGGGAGGTTCTAGAAGGGTCTGGTGGCTTTTAGAAGGGTCCTGTGTGGCTCTAGAAGGGTCTGGGTGCTTTTAGAAGGGTCCTGGGGGGCTCTACAAATGTCTGGAGGATTTTAGAAGGGTCCTGGGGAGCTCTAGAAGGGTCTGGGGGCTTATAGAAGGGTCCTGGGAGGCGCTAGAAGTGTCTGGGTGTATTTAGAAGGTTAATGGGGAGCTCTAGAAGGGTTTTTTGCTTTCAGAAGGGTCCTGGGGGCCTCTAGAAGGGTCTGGAGGCTTTTAGATGGGTCCTGGGGGGTCTAGAAAGGTCTGGGGTCATTCAGAAGGGTCCTGGGTGATTCTAGAAGGGTCTGGAGGCTTTTAGAAGAGTCCTGGAGTGCTCTAGATGGGTCTGGGAGCTTTTAGAAGGATCCGGGGATGGTCTAGAAGGGTCTGGGTGCTTTTAGAAGGGTCCTGGGTGGCTCTAAAAATGTCTGGAGGATTTTAGAATGATCCGGGGATGGTCTAGAAAGGTCTGGGAGCTTTTAGAAGGGTCCTGGCGGGCTCTACAAATGTCTGGAGGATTTTAGAAGGATCCGGGGAGGCTCTAGGAGGGTCTGGCGGCTTTTAGAAGGGTCCTGCGGGGCTCTAGAAGGGTCTGGGGGCTTTCTGAAGGGTACTGGGTGCCTCTAGAAGGGTCTGGGTGCTTTTAGAAGGGTCCTGGGTGCCTCTAGAAGGGTCTGGGGGCTTTTAGAATGGTCCTTGGTTGCTCTAGAAGGGTCTGGGGACGATTAGAGGAGCCCTTGGGGACTCTAGAAGGGTATGAGGGATTTTAGAAGGGTCCTGGGGAGCTCTAGAAAGGTCTGGGGGCTTTTAGAAGGGTCCTGCTGTCCTCTAGAAATGTCTGGGTGCTTTTAAAAGGATCCGGGTAGGGTCTAGAAGGGTCTGGGGGCTTTTAGAAGGGTCCTGGGGGGCTCTAGAAGAGTCTGGGGGATTTTAGAAGGGTCCTGGTAGGCTCTAGAAGGGTCTGGGTGCTTTTAGAGTGGACCTGGGATTCTCTAGAAGGGTCTGGGGGCTTTAAGAAGAGTCCTAGGGGGCTCTAGAATGGTCTGGGTACTTTTAGAAGGGTCCTGGGGGGCTCTAGAAGTGTCTGGGGGCTTTTAGAAGGGTCCTTGGGGGCTCTAGAATGGTCTGGGGACTATTAGAGGAGCCCTGGCGGCCTCTAGAAGGGTCTGGGGGATTTTAGAAGGGTCCTGGGGAGCTCTAGAAGGGTCTGGAGTCTTTTAGAAGGGTCCTGGGGGAATATAGAAGGGTCTGGGGGCTTTTAGAAGGGTCCTGCGGGTCTCTAGAAGGGTCTGGGTGCTTTTAGAAGGGTCCTGGAGGAATCTAGAAGGGTCTGGGGTCTTTGAGAAGGGTCCTAGGGGGCTCTAGAAGGGTCTGGGTGCTTTTAGAATTTTCCTGGGGGTCTCTAGAAGGGTCTGGGGGCTTTTAGAAGGGTCCTGGGAGACTCTGGAAAGCTCTGAGGGCTTCTAGAAGGGTCCTGTAGGGTCTCAAGAAGGGTCTGGGTGCTTTTAGAAGGGTCCTGTGGGGCTCTAGAAGGGTCTGGGGGCATTTAGAAAGGTCCTGGGGGGCTCTAGAAGGGTCTGGGTGCTTTTAGAAGGGTCCTGGGAGGATCTAGAAGGGTCTGGTTGCTTTTAGAATGGCCCTGGGAGGCTCTAGAAGGGTCTGGGGGCTTTTTGAAGGGTCCAGGGGGCCTCTAGAAAGGTCTGGGTGCTTTTAGAAGGGTCCTGCGTGGCTCTAGAAGGGTCTGGGGTCTATTAGAAGGATCCGGGGAGGGTCTAGAAGGCTCTGGGGCCTTTTAGAAGGGTCCTTGGGGGCTCTAGAAGGGTCTGGGGACCATTAGAGAAGCCCTGGTGGCCTCTAGATGGGTCTAGGGGATTTTAGAAGGGTCCTGGGTAGCTCTAGAAGTGTCTGGGGGCTTTTAGAAGGGTCCTGGGAGAATCTAGAAAGGTCTGGGGGCTTTTAGAAGGGTCCTGCGGGTCTCTAGAAGGGTCTGGGGGCTTTTAGAAGGGTCCTGGGGGGCGCTAGAAATGTCTGGGGGCTTTTAGAATGGTCCGTAGAGGCTCTAGAAGGGTTCGGAGGTCTTGTAGAAGGGTCCTGAGGGGCTCTAGGGCTCTAGAAGGGTCTGGGTGCTATTAGAAGGATCCAGGGAGGGTCTAGAAGGCTCTGGGTGCTTTTAGAAGGGCCCTTGGGGGCTCTAGAAGGGTCTGGGGAGCATTAGAGGGGCACTGGGGTCCTCTAGAAGGGTCTGGGGGATTTTAGAAGGGTCCTGGGGAGCTCTAGAATTGTCTGGGGGCTTTTAGAATGGTCCTGGGAGGCTCTAGAAGGGTCTGGGGGCTTTTAGAAGGGTCCTGCGTGTCTCTAGAAGGGTCTGAGTGCTTTTAGAAGGATTCGGGGACGGTCTAGAAGGGTCTGGTGGCTTTTAGAAGGGTCCTGTGGGGCTCTCGAAGGGTCTGGGTGCTTTTAGAAGGGTCCTGGGGGGCTCTAGAAGGGTCTGGGGGCTTTTAGAAGGGTCCTGGGGAGCTCTAGATGGGTCTGGGGGCTTTTAGAAGGGTCCTGGGGGGCGCTAGAAATGTCTGGGTGCATTTAGAAGGGTCCTGGGGAGCTCTAGAAGGGTCTGGAGGCTTTTAGAAGGGTCCTGGGGGGTCTAGAAGGGTCTGGGGGAATTCAGAAGGGTCCTGGGGGCCTCTAGAAGGGTCTGGAGGGTTTTAGAGGAGTCCTGGTTGGCTCTAGATGGGTCTGGGTGCTTTTAGAACGATCCGGGGTTGGTCTAGAAGGGTCTCGGTGCTTTCAGAAGGGTCCTGGGTGCATCTAGAAGGGTCTGGGTGCTTTTAGAAGGGACCTGGGTGGCTCTAGAAGGGTCTGGGTGCTTTTAGAAGGGTTCTGTGGGGATGTAGAAGGGTCTGGGTGCTTTTAGATGGGTCCTGGGGGGCTCTAGAAGGGTCTGGGGACCATTAGAGGGGCCCTGGGGGCCTCTAGAAGGGTCTGGGGGATTTTAGAAGGGTCCTGGGGAGCTCTAGAAGTGTCTGGAGGCTTTTAGAAGGGTCCTGGGGGCCTCTAGAATGGTGTTAGGGCTTTTAGAAGCGTCCTGGGGGCATCTAGAAGGCTCTGGGGGCTATTAGAAGGGTCCTGGGGGGCTATAGAAGGGTCTGGGGGCTTTTAGAATGGTCTTGGGGGGCTCTAGAGGGGTCTGGGTCTTTTAGAAGGGTCCTGGTGGGGTCTAGAAGGATCTGGGGACAGTTAGGAGGGTCCTGAGGGGATGTTGAATGGTCTGAGTGCTTTTAGATGGGTCCTGTAGGGCTAAAAAAGGTTCCTAACCCTATCCCTAACCCTAACTCTTACTCTAACCCTAACTCTAACACAAAGCCAAACCCTAACCCTAACCCTAACCCTAACCCTAACCCTAACCCTAAACCTAACCCTAACCCTAACCCTAAACCTAACTCTAACCCTAACCCTAACCCTAACCCTTACCCTAACCCTAACCCTAACCCTAACCCTTACCCTAACCCTAACCCTAACCCTAACCCTTACCCTAACCCTAACCCTAACTCTAACCCTAACCCTAACCCTAACCCTAACCCTAACCCTAACCCTAACCCTAACCCTTACCCTAACCCTAACCCTAACCCTAACCCTAACTCTAACCCTAACTCTAACCCTAACCCTAACCCTAACCCTAACCCTAACCCTAACCCTAACCCTAACCCTAACCCTAACCCTAACCCTAACCCTTACCCTAACCCTAACCCTAACCCTAACCCTAAGCCTAACCCTAACCCTAACCCTAACCCTAACCCTAACTCTAACCCTAACCCTAATCCTAACTCTAACCCTAACCCTAACCCTAACTCTAACTATAACCCTAACCCTAACCCTTACCCTAACCCTAACCCTAACCCTAACCCTAACTCTAACCCTAACTCTAACCCTAACCCTAACCCTAACCCTAACCCTAACCCTAACCCTAACCCTAACCCTAACCCTAACCCTAACCCTAACCCTAACCCTGCCTCTAACCCCTAGAAGTATCTGGGGGCTTTTAGAAGAGTCCTTGAAGGATCTAGGAGGGTCTAGGATCTCTAAAAAGGTTCCTAAGGGGCTCCGGAAGGGTTTGGGGTCTTTTAGAAGGGTCCTCGGTGGCTCTAGAAGGGTCTAGGGTATTGTAGAAGGGTCCTAAGGGGGTTTAGTAGGGCCTGGGGGGCTTTATAATATTTTGGGGGCCTTTATAAGGTTTTGGGGGGCTCTAGAAAGTCCGGGGGCTTTGAGAAGCACACTGGGGGCTCTAAAAGTGTCTGGGTGCTTTTAGAAGGTTCCTGGGGGGCTCTAGAAGGGTCTGGGTGCTTCTAGAGCAAAAATTTTAATTTTGCACATTTGGGGAATTCGCAGGGCTCAGCACACCCGGAGTGCAAAGGATGAGCCTGGCCTGGGAAAAGCACCTGCTTGATCAGGGTGTCTCCCCTGCCAGCTAAGTACAAAGGACCCAGACCATTCTAGAGCCCCCCAGGACCCTTCTAAAAGCCCCCAGACCCTTCTAGAGGCCCCAGGGCCCCTCTTAAGCAGCCCCGTCCCTTCTAGAGCACCCCAGGACCCTTCTAAAAGCCCCCAGACCCTTCTAGAGCACCCCAGGACCCTTCTAAAAGCCCCCAGACCCTTCTAGAGCCCCCCCGGACCATTGTAAAAGCCCCCAGACCCTTCTAGAGCCCCCCAGGACCCTTATAAAAGCACCCAGACCCTTCCAGAGCCTCCCAGGACCCTTCTGAACGCCCCCAGACCCTTCTAGAGGCACCCAGGACCCTTCTGAACGCCCCCAGACCCTTCTAGAGCCCCCCAGGACCCTTCTAAAAGCACCCAGACCCTTCTAGAGCCTCCCAGGAACATTCTAAATGCCCCCAGACCCTTCAAAACCCCCCAGGACACTTTTAAAAGACTCCAGACCCTTCTAGAGCACCCTAGGATCCTTCAAAAAGCATAAAGACCCTTCTAGACCGTCCCCGGATCATTCTAAAAGCCCCCAGACCCTTCTAGAGCCTCCCAGGACGCCTCTAAAAGCCCCCAGACCCTTCTAGAGACACCCAGGACCCATCTAAAAGTCCCCAGACCATTCTAGAGCCCCCCAGGACACATCTAAAAGCCCCCAGACCCTTCTAGAGCCCCCCAGGACCATTCTAAAAGACCCCAGACCCTTCTAGAGGCCCCCAGGACCCTTCTAAAAGTACCGAGACCCTTCTAGATGCAACCAGGAGCCTTCTAAAAGCCCCCAGACCCTTCTAGACACTCCTCGGATCCTTCTAAAAGACCCCATACCCTTCTAGATCCTCCCAGGACCCTTCTAAAAGCCCCCAGACCCTTCTAGAGCCCCCCAGGACCCTTCTAAAAGCCCCCAGACCCTTCTAGAGCCCCCCAGGACCCTTCTAAAAGTCCCCAGACCCTTCTAGATGTACCCAGGGCCCATCTTAAGGCCCCCAGACCATTCTAGAGCACGCCAAGACCCTTCTAAAAGCCCCCAGACCCTTCTAGAGATCCCCAGGACCATTCTAAAAGGCCCCAGACCCTTCTATAGCACCCCAGGACCCTTCTAAAAGACCCCAGACCATTCTAGAGCCCCCCAGGGCCCCTCTTAAGGCACCCCGTCCCTTCTAGAGCAGCCCAGGACCCTTCTAAAAGTCCCCAGACCCTTCCAGATCACCCCAGGACCCTTCTAAAAGTCCCCAGACCCTTCTAGAGCCCCCCCGGACCCTTCTAAAAGCCCCTAGACCCTTCTAGAGGCCCCCAGGACCCTTCTGAAAGCCCCCAGAACCTTCTAGAGCCCCACAGGACCCTTCTAAAACCACCCAGGCACTTCTACAGACCCCGAGGACCCTATAAAAGCCTACAGACCCTTCTAGAGACCCCCAGGACACTTCTAAAAGCCCCCAGACCCTTCTAGAGCCCCACAGGACCCTTCTAAAAGCACCCAGACCCTTCTAGAGCACCCCAGGACCTTACTAAAAGAACCCAGACCCTTCTAGAGCACCCAAGGACCCTTCTAAATGCCCCCAGACTAATCTAGACCCTCCCCGGATTCTTCTAAAAGCCCGCAGACCCTTCTAGAGCATCCCAGGACCCTTCTAAAAGCCCCCAGACCCTTCTAGATGCCCCCAGGACCATTCTAAAAGCACCCAGACCCTTCTAGAGCACCCCAGGACCCTTCTAAAAGCACCCAGAACCTTCTAGAGATCCCCGGACCCTTTTAAAATCCTCCAGACCCTTATAGAGCCCCCCAGGACCCTTCTAAAAGACACCAGGCCCTTTAAGAGGCCCCAGGGCCCCTCTTAAGCCCCCCGTACCTTCTAGAGCACACTAGGATCCTTCTAAAAGCCCCCAGACTGTTCTAGAGCACCCCAGGACCCTTCTAAAAGCCCCCAGACCCTTCTAGAGCTCCCCCGGACCCTTCTAAAAGCAACTAGACCCTTCTAGAGGCCCCCACGACCCTTCTGAAAGCCCCCAGATCCTTCTAGAGCCCCACAGGACCCTTCTAAAAGCACCCAGACCCTTCTACAGACCCCCAGGACAGTATAAAAGACCCCAGACCCTTCTAGAGCCCCCCAGGACCCTTCTAAAAGTCCCCAGACCCTTCTAGAGCCCCCAGGACGCTTCTAAAATCTTCCAAACCCTTCTAGAGCCCCCCAGGACCCTTCTAAAAGCCCCCAGACCCTTCTAGTGGCCCCATGGCCCTTCTTAAGCCCCCCCGTCCCTTCTAGAGCACACCAGGACCCGTCTAAATGCCTCTAGACCCTTCTAGAGCACTCCAGGACCTTTCCAAAAGCACCCAGACCCTTCTAGAGGCTCCCCGGACCCTTATAAAAGCACCCAGACCCTTCCAGAGCCTCATAGGACCCTTCTAAAAGCCACCAGACCCTTCTATAGACCCCCAGGACCCTTCTAAAAGCACCCACACCCTTCTAGACCCTCCCCGTATCATTCTAAAAGCCCCCAGACCCTTCTAGAGCCCCCTAGGATCCTTCAAAAAGCACCCAGACCCTTCTAGACCGTCCCCGGATCATTCTAAAAGCCCCCAGACCATTCTAGAGCCCCCCAGGATCATTCTAAAAGCCCCCTGACCCTTCTAGAGCCCCCTAGGACCCATCTAAATGTACCCAGACCCTTCTAGAGACACCCAGGACCCTTCTAAAAGCCCCCAGACCGTTCTAGACCCCCCCAGGACCCTTCTACAAGAACCCAGACCCTTCTAGAGCCCCCCAGGACACTTCTAATAACCCCCAGACCCGTCTAGGGGCCACCAGGACCCTTATAAAAGCACCCAGACCCTTCCAGAGCCTCACAGGTCCCTTCTAAACGCCCCCAGACCCTTCTAGAGGCCCCCAGGACCCTTCTAAAAGCCTCTAGACCCTTCTAGAGCACCCCAGGACCTATCTAAAAGCCCCCAGACCCTTCTAGAGCATCCCAGGACCATTCTAAAAGCCCCCAGACCCTTCTAGAGCCCCCCAGGACCCTTCTAAAAGCCCCCAGACCCTTCTAGAGCCGCCTAGGATCCTTCAAAAAGCATAAAGACCCTTCTAGACCGTCCCCGGATCATTCTAAAAGCCCCCAGACCCTTCTAGAGCCCCTCAGGACCCTTCCAAATGCCCCCAGACCCTTCTAGGGCACCCCAGGACCCATCTAAAAGCCCCCAGATCCTTCTAGAGCACCCCAGGACCCTTCTAAAAGCCCCCAGACCCTTCTAGAGCCCCCCAGGACCATTCTAAAAGCTCCCAGACCCTTCTAGAGGCCCCCAGGACCCTTCTACAAGCCCCCAGACCCTTCTAGAGCCACCCAGACCCTTCTAAAAGCACCCAGACCTATCTAGAGGCCCCCAGGACTCGTCTAAAAGCCTCTAGACCCTTCTAGAGCCCCCCAGGACCTTTCTAAAATCATCCAGACCCTTCTAGAGGCTCCCCGGACCCTTATAAAAGCACCCCGACCCTTCTAGAGCCTCCCAGTACCCTTCTAAAAGCAACCAGACCCTTCTAGAGAACCCCAGGACCCTTCTAAAAGCCCCCAGACCCATCTAGACCCTCCCCGGATCTTTCTAAAAGCCCCCAGACCCTTCTAGAGCCATCTAGTTTCCTTCAAAAAGCACCCAGACCTTTCTAGACCGTCCCCGGATCATTCTAAAAGCACCCAGACCCTTCTAGAGCCCCCCAGGATCATTCTAAAAGCCCCCAGACCCTTCTAGAGCCCCCTAGGACCCATCTAAAACCCCCCAGACCCTTCTAGAGGCCCCTAGGACCCTTCTAAAAGCCCCCAGACCCTTCTAGACCCTCCAAGGATCCTTCGAAAAGCCCCCAGACCCTTCTAGAGTCCCCCAGGATCATTCTAAAAGCCCCCAGACCCTTCTAGAGCCACCCAGGACCCTTCTAAAAGCCCCTAGACCCTTCTAGAGTCCCCCAGGACCCTTCTAAATGCCCCCAGACCCTTCAAGAGGCACCCAGGGCCCCTCTTAGGGAACCCCGTCCCTTCTAGAGCACCCCAGGACCCTTCTAAAAGTCCCCAGACCCTTCTAGAGCCCCCCCGGACCCTTCTAAAAGACCCCAGACCGTTCTAGAGGACCCCAGGACCCTTCTGAAAGCCAGCAGAACATTCTAGAGTCACCCAGGACCCTTCTAAAGGCACCCAGACCCTTCTAGAGCCCCCCAGGACCCTTCTAAAAGCGCCCAGACCCTTCTAGAGACACCCAGGACCCTTCTGAAAGCCCCCAGAACCTTCTAGAGCCCCCCAGGACCCTTCTAAAAGCACCCAGACCATTCTAGAGCATCCGAGGACCCTTCTAAAATTCCCCAGACCCTTCTAGAGCACCCCAGGACATTTCTAAAAGCACCCAGACCCTTCTAGAGCCCCCCCGGACCCTTCTAAAAGCCCCCAGACCCTTCTAGAGCCACCCAGGACCCTTCTAAAAGCACCCAGAACCTTCTAGAGACCCCAGGACCCTTCTACAAGCCCCAAGACCCTTCTAGAGCATCCCAGGACCCTTCTAAAAGCACCCAGACCCATCTAGAGCCTCCCAGGACCCTTCTAAAAGCCCCCAAACCCTTCTAGATACACCCAGGACCCTTCGAAAAGCCCCCAGACCCTTCTAGAGCCACCCAGGACCTTTCTAAAAGCCCCCAGACCCTTCTAGAGAACCCCAAGGACCCTTCTAAAAGCCCCCAGACCATTCTAGAGCACCCCAGGACCCTTCTAATAGCCCCCAGACCCTACTAGAGACACCCAGGACCCTTCTAAAAGCCCCCAGACCCTTCTAGAGCCACCCAGGACCCTTCTGAAAGCCAGCAGAACATTCTAGAGTCACCCAGGACCCTTCTAAAGGCACCCAGACCCTTCTAGAGGCACCCAGGACCCTTCTAAAAGCCCCCAGACCCTTGTAGAGACCCCCAGGACCCTTCTGAAAGCCCCCAGACCCTTCTATAGCAACCCAGGACATTTCTAAAAGCCCCCAGACCCTTCTAGAGCCACCCAGGACCATTCTAAAAGCCCCCAGACCATTCTAGAGGCCCCCAGGACTCTTCTAAAAGCCCCCAGACCCTTCTAAAGAACCCCAGGACCCTTCTGAAAGCCCCCAGAACATTCTAGATCCCCCCAGGACATATCTAAAAGCCCCCAGACCCTTTTAGAGCATCCGAGGACCCTTCTAAAAGCACCCAGACCCTTCTAGAGCCTCCCAGGACCCTTCTAAAAGTACCCAGACCCTTCTAGAGCCCCCCAGGACCATTCTAAAGGACCCCAGACCTTTCTAGACCCTCCCCGGATCATTCTAAAAGCCCCCAGACCCTTCTAGAGCCACCCAGGACCTTTCTAAAAGCCCCCAGACCCTTCTAGAGAACCCCAAGGACCCTTCTAAAAGCCCCCAGACCATTCTAGAGCACCCCAGGACCCTTCTAAAAGCCCCCAGACCCTACTAGAGACACCCAGGACCCTTCTAAAAGATCCCAGACCCTTCTAGAGCCACCCAGGACCCTTCTGAAAGCCAGCAGAACATTCTAGAGTCACCCAGGACATTTCTAAAAGCACCCAGACCCTTCTAGAGCCCCCCCCGGACCCTTCTAAGAGCCCCCAGACCCTTCTAGAGCCACCCAGGACCCTTCTAAAAGCACCCAGAACCTTCTAGAGAACCCAGGACCCTTCTACAAGCCCCAAGACCCTTCTAGAGCATCCCAGGACCCTTCTAAAAGCACCCAGACCCATCTAGAGCGTCCCAGGACCCTTCTAAAAGCACCCAGACACTTCTAGAGACACCCAGGACCCTTCGAAAAGCCCCCAGACATTTCTAGAGCCACCCAGGACATTTCTAAAAGCCCCCAGACCCTTCTAGAGCCCCCCCGGACCCTTCTAAAAGCCCACCAGACCCTTCTAGAGCCCCCCAGGACCATTCTAAAAGCCCCCAGACCCTTCTAGAGACCCCCAGGACCCTTCTGAAAGCCCCCAGAACATTCTAGATCCCCCCAGGACCCTTCTAAAAGCCCCCAGACCCTTCTAGAGCATCCGAGGACCCTTCTAAAAGCACCCAGACCCTTCTAGAGCATCCCAGGACCCTTCTAAAAGCCCCCAGACCCTTCTAGAGGCCCCTAGGACCCTTCTAAAAGCCCCCAGAACACTCTAGAGCCACCCAGGACTCTTCTAAAAGCACCCAGACCCTTCTAGAGCCTCCCAGGACCCTTCTAAAAGTACCCAGACCCTTCTAGAGCCCCCCAGGACCATTCTAAAGGCCCCCCAGACCTTTCTAGACCCTCCCCGGATCATTCTAAAAGCCCCCAGACCCTTCTAGGGCCACCCAGAATCCCTCTAAAATGCTCCAGACCCTTGTAGAGCCCCCCAGGACCCGTCTAAAAGCGCCCAGACCCTTCTAGACCCTCCCATGATCATTCTAAAAGACCCCAGACCCTTCTAAAACCTCCCAGGACTATTCTAAAAGAACCCAGACCATTCTAGACCCTCCCCGGATTATTCTAAAAGCCCCCAGACCCTTCTAGAGCCTCCCAAGACCCTTCTAAAAGCCTCCAGACCCTTCTAGAGCCCCCCAGGACCCTTCTAAAAGACCCCAGACCCTTCTAGAGCAGCCTAGGATCCTTCTAAAATCATAAAGACTCTTCTAGACCGTCCCCGGATCATTCTAAAAGCCCCCAGACCCTTCTAGAGCCCCCCAGGACCATTCTAAAAGACCCCAGACCCTTCTAGAGCCCCCCAGGACCCTACTAAAAGCTCCTAGACCCTTCTAGAGCCCCCCAGGACATTTCTAAAAGCCCCCAGACCCTTCTAGACCCTCCCCGGATCCTTCTAAAAGCACCCAGACCCTTCTAGATCCTCCCAGGACCATTCTAAAAGCCCCCAGACCCTTCTACAGACCCCCAGGACATTATAAAAGCCCCCAGACCCTTCTAGAGCCCCCCAGGACCCTTCTAAAAGCCCCCAGACCCTTCTAGAGCACCCCAGGACCCTTCTAAAAGCCCCCAGACCCTTCTAGCGGCACCCACGACCCTTCAACAAGCCCCCAGACCCTTCTAGAGCCCCCCAGGACCATTCTAAAAGCACCCAGACCCTTCTAGAGGCCCCTAGGACCCTTCTAAAAGACCCCAGACCCTTCAAGACTCTCCCCGGATCCTTCGAAAAGCCCCCAGACCCTTCTAGAGCCCCCCAGGATCATTCTAAAAGTCCCCAGACCCTTCTAGAGCCCCCCAGTACCCTTCTAAAAGCCCCTAGACCCTTCTAGAGTCCCCCAGGACCCTTCTAATGGCCCCCAGACCCTTCAAGAGGCACCCAGGGCCCCTCTTAAGGAACCCCGTCCCTTCTAGAGCACCCCAGGACCCTTCTAAAAGTCCCCAGACCCTTCTAAGCACCCCAGGACCATTCTAAAAGCCCCCAGACCCTTCTAGAGCCGCCCCGGACCCTTCTAAAAGACCCCAGACCCCTCTAGAGGACCCCAGGACCCTTCTGAAAGCCAGCAGAACATTCTAGAATCAACAGGACCATTCTAAAGGAACCCAGACCCTTCTAGAGCCCCCCAGGACCCTTCTAAAAGCGCCCAGACGCTTCTAGAGAAGCCCAGGACCCTTCTGAAAGCCCCCAGACCCTTCTAGAGCCCCTCAGGACCCTTCTAAATGCCCCCAGACCCTTCTAGAGAACCCCAGGACCCATCTAAAAGCCCCCAGATCCTTCTAGAGGCCCCCAGGACCCTTCTAAAAGCCCCCAGACCCTTCTAGGGCCCCCCAGGACCATTCTAAAAGACCCCAGACCCTTCTAGAGCCCCCCAGGACCCTTCTAAAGGCACCCAGACCCTTCTAGAGCCCCCCAGGACCCTTCTAAAAGCCCCCAGACCCTTCTAGAGACCCCCAGGACCCTTCTGAAAGACCCCAGTACCATCTAGAGCCCTCCAGGACCCTTCTAAAAGCCCCCAGACCCTTCTAGAGAATCCGAGGACCCTTCTAATATTCCCCAGACCCTTCTAGAGCCCCCCCGGACCCTTCTAAAAGCCCCCAGACCCTTCTAGAGGCACCCAGGACCCTTATAAATGCACCCAGACCCTTCCAGATCCTCCCAGGACCCTTCTAAAAGCCCCCAGACCTTTCTAGAGTCCCCCAGGACCCTTCTAATAGCACCCAGACCCGTCTAGATGCCACCAGGACCCTTCTAAAAGTCCCCAGATTCTTCTAGAACCCCCCCGGACCCTTATAAAAGCCCCCAGACCCTTCTAGAGGCCCCCCGGACCCTTCTAAAAGCCCCCAGACCCTTCTAGAGGCACCCAGGACCCTTATAAATGCACCCAGACCCTTCCAGATCCTCCCAGGACCCTTCTAAAAGCCCCCAGACCTTTTTAGAGCCCCCCAGGACCCTTCTAATAGCCCCCAGACCCGTCTAGATGCCACCAGGACCCTTCTAAAAGTCCCCAGATTCTTCTAGAACCCCCCCGGACCCTTATAAAAGCCCCCAGACCCTTCTAGAGGCCCCCAGGACCCTTATAAAAGCACCCAGACCCTTCCAGAGCCCCACAGGTCCCTTCTAAACGCCCCCAGACCCTTCTAGAGGCCCCCAGGACCCTTCTAAAAGCCTCTAGAACCTTCTAGAGCCTCCCAGGACCCTTCCAAAAGCCCCCAGACCCTTCTAGAGCCTCCCATGACCATTCTAAAAGCCCCCAGACCCTTCTAGAGCCCCCCAGGACCCTTCTAAAAGACCCCAGACCCTTCTAGAGCCGCCTAGGATCCTTCAAAAAGCATAAAGACCCTTCTAGACCGTCCCCGGATCATTCTAAAAGCCCCCAGACCCTTCTAGAGCCCCTCAGGACCCTTCTAAATGCCCCCAGACCCTTCTAGAGAACCCCAGGACCCATCTAAAAGCCCCCAGATCCTTCTAGAGGCCTCCAGGACCCTTCTAAAAGTACCCAGACCCTTCTAGAGCCCCCCCGGACCATTCTAAAAGACCCCAGACCCTTCTAGAGCCCCCCAGGACCCAACTAAAAGCTCCCAGACCCTTCTAGAGCCCCCCAGGACCCTTCTAAAAGCCCCCAGACCCTTCTAGACCCTCCCCGGATCCTTCTAAAAGCCCCCAGACCCTTCTAGATCCTCCCAGGACCTTTCTAAAAGCCCCCAGACCTTTCTAGAGGCCCCAGGACCCTTCTAAAAGCCCCCAGACCCTTCTAGAGCCCCCCAGGACCCTTCTAAAAGCCCCCAGACCCTTCTAGAGCACCCCAGGACCCTTCTAAAAGCCCCCAGACCCTTCTTGAGCCCACCAGGACCCATCTAAAAGACCCCAGACCCTTCTAGAGCCTCCCAGGACCCTTCTAAAAGCTCCCAGACCCTTCTAGATGCCCCCAGGACCCTTCTAAAAGCCCCCAGACCCTTCTAGAGACCCCCGGACCCTTCTACAAGCCCCCAGACCTTTCTAGATCCACCCAGGACCCTTCTAAAAGCACCCAGACCCTTCTAGAGGACCCCAGGACCCGTCTAAAAGCATCTAGACCCTTCTAGAGCACCCCAGGACCTTTCTAAAAGCACCCAGACCCTTCTAGATGCTCCCCGGACCCTTATAAAAGCACCCCGACCCTTCTAGAGCCTCCCAGTACCCTTCTAAAAGCAACCAGACCCTTCTAGAGAACACCAGGACCCTTCTAAAAGCCCCCAGACCCTTCTAGAGCCCCCCAGGATCATTCCAAAAGCCCCCAGACCCTTCTAGAGCCCCCTAGGACCCATCTAAAAGCCCCCAGACCCTTCTAGAGGCCCCTAGGACCCTTCTAAAAGCTCACAGACCCTTCTAGACCCTCCCCGGATCCTTCGAAAAGACCCCAGACCCTTCTAGAGACCCCCAGGACCCTTCTGAAAGCCCCCAGAACATTCTAGATCCCCCCAGGACCCTTCTAAAAGCGCCCAGACCCTTCTAGAGCATCCGAGGACCCTTCTAAAAGCACCCAGACCCTTCTAGAGCATCCCAGGACCCTTCTAAAAGCCCCCAGACCCTTCTAGAGGCCCCTAGGACCCTTCTAAAAGCCCCCAGAACCCTCTAGAGCCACCCAGGACTCTTCTAAAAGCACCCAGACCCTTCTAGAGCCTCCCAGGACCCTTCTAAAAGTACCCAGACCCTTCTAGAGCCCCCCAGGACCATTCTAAAGGCCCCCCAGACCTTTCTAGACCCTCCCCGGATCATTCTAAAAGCCCCCAGACCCTTCTAGAGCCACCCAGGACCCTTCTAAAAGCCCCCAGACCCTTCTAGAAACTCCCAGGACCCTTCTAAAGGCCCCCAGACCCTTCTAGACCCTCCCCGGATCATTCTAAAAGCCCCCAGATTCTTCTAGAGCCTCCCAGGACCCTTCTAATAGCCCCCCGACCTTTCTAGACCCTCTCCGGATCCTTCTAAATGAACCCAGACCCTTCTAGGGCCCCCCAGAATCCCTCTAAAAGCCTCCAGACCCTTGTAGAGCCCCCCAGGACCCGTCTAAAAGCGCCCAGACCCTTCTAGACCCTCCCCTGATCATTCTAAAAGACCCCAGACCCTTCTAAAACATCCCAGGACTATTCTAAAAGAACCCAGACCATTCTAGACCCTCCCCGGATTATTCTAAAAGCCCCCAGACCCTTCTAGAGCCTCCCAAGACCCTTCTAAAAGCCTCCAGACCCTTCTAGAGCCCCCCAGGACCCTTCTAAAAGACCCCAGACCCTTCTAGAGCCGCCTAGGATCCTTCTAAAATCATAAAGACCCTTCTAGACCGTCCCCGGATCATTCTAAAAGCCCCCAGACCCTTCTAGAGCCCCTCAGGACCATTCTAAATGCCCCCAGACCCTTCTAGAGAACCCCAGGACCCATCTAAAAGCCCTCAGATCCTTCTAGAGGCCCCCAGGACCCTTCTAAAAGCACCCAGACCCTTCTAGAGCCCCCCAGGACCATTCTAAAAGACCCCAGACCCTTCTAGAGCCCCCCAGGACCCTACTAAAAGCTCCCAGACCCTTCTAGAGCCCCCCAGGACCCTTCTAAAAGCCCCCAGACCCTTCTAGACCCTCCCCGGATCCTTCTAAAAGCCCCCAGACACTTCTAGATCCTCCCAGGACCTTTCTAAAAGCCCCCAGACCTTTCTAGAGGCCCCAGGACCCTTCTAAAAGCCCCCAGACCCTTCTAGAGCCCCCCAGGACCCTTCAAAAAGACCCCAGACCATTCTAAAAGCCCCCAGACCCTTCTAGAGCATCCCAGGACCCTTCTAAAAGCCCCCAGACCCTTCTAGCGGCACCCACGACCCTTCTACAAGCCCCCAGACCCTTCTAGAGCCCCCCAGGACCCTTCTAAAAGCACCCAGACCCTTCTAGAGGCCCCCAGGACCCTTCTAAAAGCCCCCAGACCCTTCTAGAGCCCCCCAGGACCCTTCTACAAGCCCCCAGACCCTTCAAGATGCACCCAGGGCCCCTCTTAAGGAACCCCGTCCCTTCTAGAGCACCCCAGGACCCTTCTAAAAGTCCCCAGACACTTCTAAGCACCCCAGGACCATTCTAAAAGCCCCCAGACCCTTCTAGAGCCGCCCCGGACCCTTCTAAAAGACCCCAGACCCTTCTAGAGGACCCCATGACCCTTCTGAAAGTTAGCAGAACAATCTAGAATCACCCAGGACCCTTCTAAAGGAACCCAGACCCTTCTAGAGCCCCCCAGGACCCTTCTAAAAGCGCCCAGACGCTTCTAGAGAAGCCCAGGACCCTTCTGAAAGCCCCCAGACCCTTCTAGAGCCCATCAGGACCCTTCTAAATGCCCCCAGACCCTTCTAGAGAACCCCAGGACCCATCTAAAAGCCCCCAGATCCTTCTAGAGGCCCCCAGGACCCTTCTAAAAGCCCCCAGACCCTTCTAGGGCCCCCCAGGACCATTCTAAAAGACCCCAGACCCTTCTAGAGCCCCCCAGGACCCTTCTAAAGGCACCCAGACCCTTCTAGAGCCCCCCAGGACCCTTCTAAAAGCCCCCAGACCCTTCTAGAGACCCCCAGGACCCTTCTGAAAGACCCCAGTACCATCTAGAGCCCTCCAGGACCCTTCTAAAAGCCCCCAGACCCTTCTAGAGAATCCGAGGACCCTTCTAATATTCCCCAGACCCTTCTAGAGCCCCCCCGGACCCTTCTAAAAGCCCCCAGACCCTTCTAGAGGCACCCAGGACCCTTATAAATGCACCCAGACCCTTCCAGATCCTCCCAGGACCCTTCTAAAAGCCCCCAGACCTTTCTAGAGCCCCCCAGGACCCTTCTAATAGCCCCCAGACCCGTCTAGATGCCACCAGGACCCTTCTAAAAGTCCCCAGATTCTTCTAGAACCCCCCCGGACCCTTATAAAAGCCCCCAGACCCTTCTAGAGGCCCCCCGGACCCTTCTAAAAGCCCCCAGACCCTTCTAGAGGCACCCAGGACCCTTATAAATGCACCCAGACCCTTCCAGATCCTCCCAGGACCCTTCTAAAAGCCCCCAGACCTTTCTAGAGCCCCCCAGGACCCTTCTAATAGCCCCCAGACCCGTCTAGATGCCACCAGGACCCTTCTAAAAGTCCCCAGATTCTTCTAGAACCCCCCCGGACCCTTATAAAAGCCCCCAGACCCTTCTAGAGGCCCCCAGGACCCTTATAAAAGCACCCAGACCCTTCCAGAGCCCCACAGGTCCCTTCTAAACGCCCCCAGACCCTTCTAGAGGCCCCCAGGACCCTTCTAAAAGCCTCTAGAACCTTCTAGAGCCTCCCAGGACCCTTCCAAAAGCCCCCAGACCCTTCTAGAGCCTCCCATGACCATTCTAAAAGCCCCCAGACCCTTCTAGAGCCCCCCAGGACCCTTCTAAAAGACCCCAGACCCTTCTAGAGCCGCCTAGGATCCTTCAAAAAGCATAAAGACCCTTCTAGACCGTCCCCGGATCATTCTAAAAGCCCCCAGACCCTTCTAGAGCCCCTCAGGACCCTTCTAAATGCCCCCAGACCCTTCTAGAGAACCCCAGGACCCATCTAAAAGCCCCCAGATCCTTCTAGAGGCCTCCAGGACCCTTCTAAAAGTACCCAGACCCTTCTAGAGCCCCCCCGGACCATTCTAAAAGACCCCAGACCCTTCTAGAGCCCCCCAGGACCCAACTAAAAGCTCCCAGACCCTTCTAGAGCCCCCCAGGACCCTTCTAAAAGCCCCCAGACCCTTCTAGACCCTCCCCGGATCCTTCTAAAAGCCCCCAGACCCTTCTAGATCCTCCCAGGACCTTTCTAAAAGCCCCCAGACCTTTCTAGAGGCCCCAGGACCCTTCTAAAAGCCCCCAGACCCTTCTAGAGCCCCCCAGGACCCTTCTAAAAGCCCCCAGACCCTTCTAGAGCACCCCAGGACCCTTCTAAAAGCCCCCAGACCCTTCTTGAGCCCACCAGGACCCATCTAAAAGACCCCAGACCCTTCTAGAGCCTCCCAGGACCCTTCTAAAAGCTCCCAGACCCTTCTAGATGCCCCCAGGACCCTTCTAAAAGCCCCCAGACCCTTCTAGAGACCCCCGGACCCTTCTACAAGCCCCCAGACCTTTCTAGATCCACCCAGGACCCTTCTAAAAGCACCCAGACCCTTCTAGAGGACCCCAGGACCCGTCTAAAAGCATCTAGACCCTTCTAGAGCACCCCAGGACCTTTCTAAAAGCACCCAGACCCTTCTAGATGCTCCCCGGACCCTTATAAAAGCACCCCGACCC
The DNA here is from genome assembly GCA_033459285.1 of Clamator glandarius. Lineage (NCBI taxonomy): Eukaryota > Metazoa > Chordata > Aves > Cuculiformes > Cuculidae > Clamator > Clamator glandarius. The sequence goes on along the minus strand of JAUNZM010002511.1, from coordinate 1,691 downwards.
TTCTAGAGCCTCCCAGTACCCTTCTAAAAGCAACCAGACCCTTCTAGAGAACACCAGGACCCTTCTAAAAGCCCCCAGACCCTTCTAGAGCCCCCCAGGATCATTCCAAAAGCCCCCAGACCCTTCTAGAGCCCCCTAGGACCCATCTAAAAGCCCCCAGACCCTTCTAGAGGCCCCTAGGACCCTTCTAAAAGCTCACAGACCCTTCTAGACCCTCCCCGGATCCTTCGAAAAGACCCCAGACCCTTCTAGAGACCCCCAGGACCCTTCTGAAAGCCCCCAGAACATTCTAGATCCCCCCAGGACCCTTCTAAAAGCGCCCAGACCCTTCTAGAGCATCCGAGGACCCTTCTAAAAGCACCCAGACCCTTCTAGAGCATCCCAGGACCCTTCTAAAAGCCCCCAGACCCTTCTAGAGGCCCCTAGGACCCTTCTAAAAGCCCCCAGAACCCTCTAGAGCCACCCAGGACTCTTCTAAAAGCACCCAGACCCTTCTAGAGCCTCCCAGGACCCTTCTAAAAGTACCCAGACCCTTCTAGAGCCCCCCAGGACCATTCTAAAGGCCCCCCAGACCTTTCTAGACCCTCCCCGGATCATTCTAAAAGCCCCCAGACCCTTCTAGAGCCACCCAGGACCCTTCTAAAAGCCCCCAGACCCTTCTAGAAACTCCCAGGACCCTTCTAAAGGCCCCCAGACCCTTCTAGACCCTCCCCGGATCATTCTAAAAGCCCCCAGATTCTTCTAGAGCCTCCCAGGACCCTTCTAATAGCCCCCCGACCTTTCTAGACCCTCTCCGGATCCTTCTAAATGAACCCAGACCCTTCTAGGGCCCCCCAGAATCCCTCTAAAAGCCTCCAGACCCTTGTAGAGCCCCCCAGGACCCGTCTAAAAGCGCCCAGACCCTTCTAGACCCTCCCCTGATCATTCTAAAAGACCCCAGACCCTTCTAAAACATCCCAGGACTATTCTAAAAGAACCCAGACCATTCTAGACCCTCCCCGGATTATTCTAAAAGCCCCCAGACCCTTCTAGAGCCTCCCAAGACCCTTCTAAAAGCCTCCAGACCCTTCTAGAGCCCCCCAGGACCCTTCTAAAAGACCCCAGACCCTTCTAGAGCCGCCTAGGATCCTTCTAAAATCATAAAGACCCTTCTAGACCGTCCCCGGATCATTCTAAAAGCCCCCAGACCCTTCTAGAGCCCCTCAGGACCATTCTAAATGCCCCCAGACCCTTCTAGAGAACCCCAGGACCCATCTAAAAGCCCTCAGATCCTTCTAGAGGCCCCCAGGACCCTTCTAAAAGCACCCAGACCCTTCTAGAGCCCCCCAGGACCATTCTAAAAGACCCCAGACCCTTCTAGAGCCCCCCAGGACCCTACTAAAAGCTCCCAGACCCTTCTAGAGCCCCCCAGGACCCTTCTAAAAGCCCCCAGACCCTTCTAGACCCTCCCCGGATCCTTCTAAAAGCCCCCAGACACTTCTAGATCCTCCCAGGACCTTTCTAAAAGCCCCCAGACCTTTCTAGAGGCCCCAGGACCCTTCTAAAAGCCCCCAGACCCTTCTAGAGCCCCCCAGGACCCTTCAAAAAGACCCCAGACCATTCTAAAAGCCCCCAGACCCTTCTAGAGCACCCCAGGACCCTTCTAAAAGCCCCCAGACCCTTCTAGCGGCACCCACGACCCTTCTACAAGC
>JAUNZM010002510.1:0-16239 GCA_033459285.1 Clamator glandarius | reverse complement strand
ATTCTAAAAGCACCCAGACCATTCTAGAGCCTCCCAGGAGCCTTCTAAAAACCCCCAGACCCTTCTAGAGCCCCCCCAGACCACTCTAATAGATCCCAGACCCTTCTAGAGGCCCCCAGGATACTTCTAAATGCCCCCAGACCCTTCTAGAGAAACCCGGGACCCTTCTAAAAGCCCCCAGACCCCTCTAGAGCCCCCCAGGACCATTCTAATAGCCCCCAGAACCTTCTAGACCCTCCCAGGATCATTCTAAAAGCCCCCAGACCCTTCTAGAGACCCCCATGACCCTTCTAAAAGCACTCAGACCCTTCTAGAGGGCCCCAGGACCCTTCTAAAAGCACCCAGACCCTTCTAGAGCCTCCCAGGACCATTCTAAAAGCCCCCAGACCCTTCTAGACCCCCCCAGGACCCTTCTAAAAGCCCCTAGACCCTTCTAGAGCCCCCCAGGACCCTTCTGAAAGGCCGCAGACACATCTAGACACTCCCCGGATCTTTCTAAAAGACCCCAGACACTTCTAGAGTTCCCCAGGAGCATTCTAAAAGCCAGCAGACCCTTCTAGAGCACTCCAGGACCCTTCTAAAAGCCCCCAGACCCTTCTAGAGCCCCCCAGGGCCCCTCTTAAGGCACCCCGTCCCTTCTAGGACACCCCAAGACCCTTCTTAAAGTCCCCAGACCCTTCTAGAGCACCCCAGGACCATTCTAAAAGCCTCCAGACCCTTCTAGAGGACCCCTGGACCCTTCTGAAAGCACCCAGAACCTTCTAGAGCATCCCAGGACAGTTCTATAAGCCCCCAGACCCTTCTAGAGCATCCCAGGACAGTTCTAAAAGCCCCCAGACCCTTCTAGAGCCTCCCAGGACCCTTCTAAAAGCTCCCAGACCCTTCTAGAGACCCCCAGGACCCTTCTAAAAGCCCCCAGACCCTTCTAGAGCCACCCAGGACGCTTCTAAAAGCCCCCAGACCCTTCTAGAGACCTCCAGGACCCTTCTAAAAGCCCCCAGACCCTTCTAGAGCCCCCCAGGACCCTTCTAAAAGCCCCCAGACCCTTCTAGAGCACCCCAGGACCCTTCTAAAAGCCCCCAGACCCTTCTTGAGCCCCCCAGGACCCTTCCAAAAGCCCCCAAACCCTTCTAGCGGCACCCAGGACCCTTCTACAAGCCCCCAGACCATTCTAGAGACCCCCAGAACCCTTCTAAAAGCTCCCAGAGCTTTCTAGATGCCCCCAGGACCTTTCTAAAAGCCCCCAGACCCTTTCAGAGCCCCCCAGGACCCTTCTACTAGCTCCCAGACCCTTCTAGAGCCACCCAGTACCCTTCTAAAAGCACCCAGACCCTTCTAGAGGCCCCCAGGACCTTTCTAAAAGCACCCATACCCTTCTAGATGCTCCCCGGACCCTTATAAAAGCACCCCGACCCTTCTAGAGCCTCCCAGTACCCTTCTAAAAGCAACCAGACCCTTCTAGAGAACCCCAGGACCCTTCTAAAAGCCCCCAGACCCTTCTAGACCCTCCCCGGATCATTCTAAAAGCCCCCAGACCCTTCTAGAGCCTCGCAGGACCCCTCTAAAAGCCCCCGGACCCTTCTAGAGTCCCCTAGGACACTTCTAAAAGCCCCCAGACCCTTCTAGACCCTCCCCGGATCCTTCGAAAAGACCCCAGACCCTTCTAGAGCCCCCCAGGATCATTCTAAAAGCCCCCAGATCCTTCTAGAGCCCCCCAGTACCCTTCTAAAAGCCCCTAGACCCTTCTAGAGAACCCCAGGACCCTTCTAAATGCCCCCAGACCCTTCAAGAGGCACCCAGAACCCTTCTAAAAGCACCCAGACAATTCTAGAGCCTCCCAGGACCACTCTAAAAGCCCCCAGACCCTTCTAGACCCCCCCAGGACCCTTCTAAAAGCCCCCAGACCCTTCTAGAGCCCCCCAGGACCCTTCTGAAAGGCCGCAGACACTTCTAGACACTCCCCGGATCCTTCTAAAAGACCCCAGACCCTTCTAGAGCACCCCAGGACTCTTCTAAAGCCCCCAGACACTTCTAGAGCCCCCCAGGCCTCCTCTTAAGGCAACCCGTCCCTTCTAGAGCACCCCAGGACCCTTCTAAAAGTCCCCAGACCATTCTAGAGCACGCCAGGACCCGTCTAAAAGACCCCAGACCATTCTAGAGCCCCCCCGGACCCTTCTAAAAGCCTCCAGACCCTTCTAGAGGCCCCCTGGACCTTTCTGAAAGCACCCAGACCCTTCTAGAGCCCCCCAGGACCCTTCTAAAAGCACCCAGACCCTTCTAGAGCATCCCAGGACCATTCTAAAAGCCCCCAGACCCTTCTAGAGCCTCCCAGGATCCTTCTAAATGCGCCCAGACTCTTCTAGATCCTCCCAGGACCCTTCTAAAAGACCCCAGACCATTCTGGAGCCACCCAGGACCCTTCTAAAAGCCCCCAGACCCTTCTAGAGCCTCCCAGGACCCTTCTAAAAGCACCCAGACCATTCTAGAGCACCCCAGGACCCTTCTAAAAGCCCCCAGACCCTTCTAGAGCCTACCAGGACCTTTCTACAAGCACCCAGACCCTTCTAGAGCCCCCAAGGACCCTTGTAAAAGCCCCCAGACCCTTCTAGAGGCCCCCAGGACCCTTCTAAAAGCCCCCAGACCCTTCTAGAGCCCCCCAGGACCCTTCTGAAAGGCCGCAGACACTTCTAGACACTCCCCGGATCCTTCTAAAAGACCCCAGACCCTTCTAGAGCCTCCCAGGACCCTTCTAAAGCCCCCAGACCCTTCTAGAGGACACCAGGACCCTTCTAAAAGCCCCCAGACACTTCTAGAGCACCCCAGGACCCTTCTAAAAGCCTACAGCCCCTTCTAGAGCCCCCCAGGACCCTTCTAAAAGCCCCCAGACCAATCTAGAGGTCCCCAGGGCCCTCTTAAGGCACCCCGTCCATTCTAGAGCACCCCAGGACCCTTCTAAAAGTCCCCAGACCCTTCTAGAGCACCCCAGTACCCTTCTAAAAGCCCCAAGACCCTTCTAGAGCCCCCCAGGACTTTTGTAAAAGCACCCAGACCCTTATAGAGGCCCCCAGGACCCTTCTGAAAGCCCCAAGAACGTTCTAGAGCATCCCAGGACCCTTCTAAAAGAACCCAGACTCTTCTAGGGCTCCCAAGGACCCTTCTAAAAGCCCCCAGACCATTCTAGAGACACCCATGACCCTTCTGAAAGCCTCCAGAACCTTCTAGATCCACCCAGGACCCTTCTAAAAGCCACCAGACCCTTCTAGATAAGCCAGGACCCTTCGAAAAGCAACCAGAACCTTCTAGAGCCACCCAGGACCATTCTAAAAGCCCCCAAACCCTTCTAGTGCCTCCCAGGACCCTTCTAAAAGCACCCAGACCCTTCTAGAGAGCCCCAGGACCATTCTAAAGGCCCCCAGACTCTTCTAGACCCTCCCCGGATCATTCTAAAAGCCCTCAGACCCTTCTAGAGACCCCCAGGACCCTTCTAAAGGCCCCCAGACCCTTCTAGACCCTCCCCGGATCATTCTAAAAGCCCCCAGACCCTTCTAGAGCCTCGCAGGACCCCTCTAAAAGCCCCCGGACCCTTCTAGAGCCTCGCAGGACCCTTCTAAAAGCCTCCAGACCCTTCTAGAGGCCCCCCAGGACCCTTCTAAAAGTCCCGAGACCCTTCCAGAGCCTTCCAGGACCCTTCTAAAAGCCCCCAGACCCTTCTAGATCATCCCCGGACCCCTCTGATATATCCCACACCATTCTAGAGGCCACGAGGATACTTTCAAAAGCCCCCAGACCCTTCTAGAGAACCCCAGGACCCTTCTAAAAGCCCCCAGACCATTCTAGAGCCCCCCAGGGCCCTTCTAAAAGCCCCGAGACCCTTCTAGGAGAGACGGGGGTCCTTAAGAGGGGCCTTGGGGTCCTCTAGAAGGGTCTGGGGGCTTATAGAAGTGTCCTGGCGGGCTCTCGAAGGGTCTGGGTTCTTTGAGAAGGGTCTTTGGGTGGCTCTAGAAGGGTCTGGGGTATTTTGGAAGGGTCCTGGGTGCCTCAAGAAGGGTCTGGGGGCTTTTATAGGGTCCTGGGGGGCTCTAGAAGGGTCTGGGTGCTTTTAGAAGGGTCCTGGGGAGCTCTAGAAGGGTCTGGGGTCTTTTAGAAGTGTCCCGGGAGGCACTAGAAGGGTCTGGGGGCTTTTAGAATTGTCCTGCGGGTCTCTAGAAGGGTCTGGGTCCTGTTAGAAGGGTCCTTGGGGGCTCTAGAAGGGTCTGGGGGATATTAGAAGGGTCCTGGAGAGCTCTAGAAGGGTCTGGGGTATTTTAGAAGGGTTCTGGGTAGCTCTAGAAGGGTCTGGGGGCTTTCAGAATGGTCCTGGGGGGCTGTAGAAGGGTCTGGAGTCTTTTAGAAGGGTCCTGGGGGGCTCTAGAAGGGTCGGGGGAGTTTTAGGATAGTCCTGGTGGGCTCTAGAAGGGTGTGAGGGCTTTTAGAAGGTTCCTGGGGGCATCTAGAAGGCTCTGGGTGCTTTTAGAACGGTCCTGGGGGCCTCTAGAATTGTCTGAGGGATTTTAGAAGGGTCCTGGGAGGCTCTAGAAGGGTCTGGGTGCTTTTAGAATGATCCAGGGAGGGTCTAGAAGGGTCTGGGGGCTTTTAGAAGGGTTTGGGGGCTTTTAGAATGGTCCTGGGTGGCTCTAGAAGGTTCTGGTTGCTTTTAGAAGGGTCCTGGCTTATCTAGAAGGGTCTGGGGGCATTTAGAAGGGACCCTTCTAAAGCCCCCAGACACTTCTAGAGCCCCCCAGGCCTCCTCTCAAGGCACCCCGTCCCTTCTAGAGCACCCCAGGACCCTTCTAAAAGTCCCCAGACCATTCTAGAGCACGCCAGGACCCGTCTAAAAGCCCCCAGACCATTCTAGAGCCCCCCCGGACCCTTCTAAAAGCCTCCAGACCCTTCTAGAGGCCCCCTGGACCCTTCTGAAAGCACCCAGACCCTTCTAGAGCCCCCCAGGACCCTTCTAAAAGCACCCAGACCCTTCTAGAGCATCCCAGGACCATTCTAAAAGCCCCCAGACCCTTCTAGAGCCTCCCAGGATCCTTCTAAAAGCGCCCAGACTCTTCTAGATCCTCCCAGGACCCTTCTAAAAGCCCCCAGACCATTCTAGAGCCACCCAGGACCCTTCTAAAAGCCCCCAGACCCTTCTAGAGCCTCCCAGGACCCTTCTAAAAGCACCCAGACCATTCTAGAGCAACCCAGGACCCTTCTAAAAGCCCCCAGACCCTTCTAGAGCCTACCAGGACCTTTCTACAAGCACCCAGACCCTTCTAGAGCCCCCAAGGACCCTTGTAAAAGCCCCCAGACCCTTCTAGAGGCCCCCAGGACCCTTCTAAAAGCCACCAGACCCTTCTAGAGCCCCCCCAGGACCATTCTACAAGCCCCCAGACCCTTCTAGAGCCCCCCATGGCCCTTCTACAAGCCCCCAGACCAATCTAGATCCACCCAGGACCCTTCTAATAGCCCCCAGACCCTTCTAGAGCCCCCCAGGGCCCTTCTAAAAGCCCCGAGACCCTTCTAGGAGAGACGGGGGTCCTTAAGAGGGGCCTTGGGGTCCTCTAGAAGGGTCTGGGGGCTTATAGAAGTGTCCTGGCGGGCTCTCGAAGGGTCTGGGTTCTTTGAGAAGGGTCTTTGGGTGGCTCTAGAAGGGTCTGGGTGCTTTCAGAAAGGTCCAGGGGGCCTCTAGAAGGGTCTGGGGGCTTTCAGAAGGGTCCTGGGGAGCTCTAGAGGGGTCTGGGGGCTTTTACAAGGGTCCTGGGGGAATCTAGAAGGGTCTGGGGACATTCAGAAGGGTCCTTCGGGCCTCTAGAAGGGTCTGGGGGCTTTTAGAAGGGCCCTGGAGGACTCTAGAAGGCTCTGGGGTCTTTGAGAAGGGTCCTCGGGAGGTCTAGAATTGTCTGGGGGCTTTTAGAAAGGTCCTGGGAGGCTCTAGAAGGGTCTGGGTGCTTTTAGAAGGATTCGGGGAGGGTCTAGAAGAGTCTGGGGGCATTTAGAAGGGTCCTGTGGGGCTCTAGAAGGGTCTGGGTGCTTTTAGAAGGGTCCTGGGGGGCTCTACAAATGTCTGGAGGATTTTAGAAGGATCCGGGGAGGCTCTAGAAGTGTCTGGCGGCTTTTAGAAGGGTCCTTGGGAGCTCTAGAAGGGTCTGGGTGCTTTCAGAAGGGTTCTGGGGGCCTCTAGAATGGTCTGGGTGCTTTCAGAAAGGTCCTGGGTGGCTCTAGAAGGGTCTGGGGGGTTTTAGAAGGGTCCTGTGGGGCTGTAGAAGGGTCTGGGTGCTTTTAGATGGGTCCTGGGGGGCTCTAGAAGGGTCCGGGTGCTTTTAGAATGGTCCGTGGAGGCTCTAGAAGGGTCTGGGTGCTTTTAGAAGGGTCCTGGGGGGCTCTAGAAGGGTCTGGGGGCTATTAGAAGGATCCGGGGAGGGTCTAGAAGGCTCTGGGGGCATTTAGAAGGGTCCTTGGTGGCTCTAGAAGGGTCTGGGGACCATTAGAGAAGCCCTGGGGTCCTCTAGAAGGGTCTGGGCGCTTTTAGAAGGGTCCTGAGGAGCTCTAGAAGGGTCTGGGGGCTTTTACAAGGGTCCTGGGGGAATCTAGAAGGGTCTGGGGGCTTTTAGAAGGGCCCTGGAGGACTCTAGAAGGCTCTGGGGTCTTTGAGAAGGGTCCTAGGGGGCTCTAGAAGGGTCTGGGTGTTTTTAGAAGGGTCCTGGGTTGCTCTAGAAGGGTCTGGGAGCTTTTAGAAGGGTCCTGGGAGACGCTAGAAGGGTCTGAGGGCTTTTAGAAGGGTCCTGTAGGGTCTCTAGAAGGGTCTGGGGCCTTTTAGAAGGGTCCTTGGGGGCTCTAGAAGGGTCTGGGGACCATTAGAGAAGCCCTGGTGGCCTCTAGAAGGGTCTGGGGGATTTTAGAAGGGTCCTGGGGAGCTCTAGAAGTGTCTGGGGGCATTTAGAAGGGTCCTGGGAGAATCTAGAAGGGTCTGGGGGCTTTTAGAAGGGTCCTGCGGGTCTCTAGAAGGGTCTGGGGGCTTTTAGAAGGGTCCTGGGGGGATCTAGAATGGTCTGGGTGCTCTTAGAAGGGTCCTGGGGGCCTCTAGAAATGTCTGCGGGATATTAGAAGGGTCCTGGGAGGCTCTAGAAGGGTCTGGGTGTTTTAGAAGGATTCGGGGAGGGTCTAGAAGGGTCTGGGGGCTTTTAGAAGGGTCCTGTGGTGATCTAGAAGCGTCTGGGTTCTTTTAGAAGGGTCCTGGGGGGCTCTAGAAGGGTCTGGGTGCTTTTAGAAGGGTCCTGGGGGTCTTTAGAAGGGTCTGGGGGCTTTTAGAATGGTCCTGCGGGGCTCTAGAATGCTCTGGGGGCTTTTAGAAGAGTACTGGGTGGCTTTAGAAGAGTGTGAGTGCTTTTAGAAGGGTCCTGGGGGCATCTAGATGGCTCTGGGGACTTTTAGAAGGGTCCTGGGGACCTCTAGATGGGTCTGAGGATTTTTAGAAGGGTCCTGGGAGGCTCTAGAAGTGTCTGGGTGATTTTAGAAGGGCCCTGGGTGGCTCTAGAATGGTCTGGTTGCTTTTAGAAGGGTCCTGGTGGGCGCTAGAAGGGTCTGGGTGCTTTTAGAAATGTCCTGGGTGGCTCTAGAATGGTCTGGGGGCATTTAGAAGGGTCCCGGGGGGCTCTAGAAGGGTCTGGGGACTTTTAGAAGGATCTTGGGGGCCTCTAGAAGGGTCTAGGAGCTTTTAGAAGGGTTCTGGGTGGCTCTAGAATGGTCTGGGGGCTTTTAGAAGCGTCCTGGGGGGCTCTAGAAGGGTGTGGTTGCTTTTAGAAGGGTCCTGGGGGCATCTACAAGGCTCTGGGGGCTTTCAGAAGGGTCCTGGGGGCTTCTTGAAGGGTCTGAAGGATTTTAGAAGGGTCCTGGGAGGCTGTAGAAGGGTCTGGGTGCTTTTAGAATGATCCGGGGAGGGTGTAGAAGGGTCTGGGTTCTTTTAGAAAGGTCCTGGGGGGCTCTAGAAGGGTCTGGGTGCTTTCAGAAGGGTCCTGTGTGGCTGTAGAAGGGTCTGGGGGCTTTTAGATGGGTCCTGGGGCGCTCTAGAAGGGTCCGGGGGCTTTTAGAAGGGTCCGTAGAGGCTCTAGAAGGGTTCGGAGGTCTTGTAGAAGGGTCCTGGGGGGGTCTAGAAGGGTCTGGGTGCTATTAGAAGGATCCAGGGAGGGTCTAGAAGGCTCTGGGGGCTTTTAGAAGGGTCCTTGGGGGCTCTAGATGGGTCTGGGGAACATTAGATGGGCACTGGGGTCCTCTAGAAGGGTCTGGGGGATTTTAGAAGGGTCCTGGGAGGCTCTAGAAGGGTCTGGGGGCTTTTAGAAGGGTCCTGCGTGTCTCTAGAAGGGTCTGAGTGCTTTTAGAAGGATTCGGGGAGGGTCTAGAAGGGTCTGGTGGCTTTTAGAAGGGTCCTGTGGGGCTCTCGAAGGGTCTGGGTGCTTTTAGAAGGGTCCTGGGGGGCTCTAGAATGGTCTGGGGGCTTTTAGAAGGGTCCTGGGGAGCTCTAGATGGGTCTGGGGGCTTTTAGAAGGTTCCTGGGGGGCGCTAGAAATGTCTGGGTGCATTTAGTAGGGTCCTGGGGAGCTCTAGAAGGGTCTGGAGGCTTTTAGAAGGGTCCTGGGGGGTCCAGAAGGGTCTGGGGGCATTCTGAAGGGTCCTGGGGGCCACTAGAAGGGTCTGGAGGGTTTTAGAAGAGTCCTGGTGGGCTCTAGATGGGTCTGGGTGCTTTTAGAATGATCCGGGGATGGTCTAGAAGGGTCTGGGTGCTTTTAGAAGGGACCTGGGTGGCTCTAGAAGGGTCTGGGGGCTTTTAGAAGGGTTCTGTGGGGATGTAGAAGGGTCTGGGTGCTTTTAGATGGGTCCTGGGGGGCTCTAGAAGGGTCTGGGGACAATTAGAGGGGCCCTGGGGGCCTCTAGAAGGGTCTGGGGGATTTTAGAAGGGTCCTGGGGAGCTCTAGAAGTGTCTGGAGGCTTTTAGAAGGGTCCTGGGGGGCTCTAGAAGGGTGTTAGGGCTTTTAGAAGCGTCCTGGGGGCATCTAGAAGGCTCTGGGGGCTATTAGAAGGGTCCTGGGGGGCTCTAGAAGGGTCTGGGGGCTTTTAGAATGGTCTTGGGGGACTCTAGAGGGGTCTGGGTCTTTTAGAAGGGTCCTGGTGGGCTCTAGAAGGATCTGGGGACAGTTAGGAGGGTCCTGAGGGGATGTTGAATGGTCTGAGTGCTTTTAGATGGGTCCTGTAGGGGTAAAAAAAAGTTCCTAACCCTATCCCTAACCCTAACTCTTACTCTAACCCTAACTCTAACACAAACCCAAACCCTAACCCTAACCCTAACCCTAACCCTAACCCTAACCCTAACCCTAACTCTAACCCTAACCCTAACCCTAACCCTAACTCTAACCCTAACCCTAACCCTCACCCTAACTCTAACCCTAACCCTAACCCTAACCCTTACCCTAACCCTAACCTTAACCCTAACCCTAACCCTAACCCTAACCCTAACTCTAACCCTAACCCTAACCCTAATCCTAACCCTAACCCTAACCCTAACTCTAACTATAACCCTAACCCTAACCCTAACCCTAACCCTAACCCTAACCCTAACTCTAACCCTAACCCTAACCCTAACTCTAACCCTAACCCTAACCCTAAACCTAACTCTAACCCTAACCCTAACCCTAACCCTAACCCTAACCCTAACCCTAACCCTAACTCTAACCCTAACCCTAACCCTAACCCTAACCCTGCCTCTAACCCCTAGAAGTATCTGGGGGCTTTTAGAAGAGTCCTTGAAGGATCTAGGAGGGTCTAGGGTCTCTAAAAAGGTTCCTAAGGGGCTCCGGAAGGGTTTGGGGTCTTTTAGAAGGGTCCTCGGTGGCTCTAGAAGGGTCTAGGGTATTGTAGAAGGGTCCTAAGGGGGTTTAGTAGGGCCTGGGGGGCTTTATAAGATTTTGGGGGCCTTTATAAGGTTTTGGGGGGCTCTAGAAAGTCCGGGGGCTTTGAGAAGCACACTGGGGGCTCTAAAAGTGTCTGGGTGCTTTTAGAAGGTTCCTGGGGGGCTCTAGAAGGGTCTGGGTGCTTCTAGAGCAAAAATTTTAATTTTGCACATTTGGGGAATTCGCAGGGCTCAGCACACCCGGAGTGCAAAGGATGAGCCTGGCCTGGGAAAAGCACCTGCTTGATCAGGGTGTCTCCCCTGCCAGCTAAGTACAAAGGACCCAGACCATTCTAGAGCCCCCAAGGACCCTTCCAAAAGCCCCCAGACCCTTCTGGAGACGTTCAGATTCCTTTGAAAAGGCCCCAGACCCTTCTAGAGCCTCCCAAGACCCTTCTAAAAGCCCCCAGACCCTTCTAGACCCTCCCCGGATCCTTCTAAAAGCCCCGAGACCCTTCTAGAGGCCCCAGGGTCCCTCTTAAGCAGCCCCGTCCCTTCTAGAGCATCCCAGGACCCTTCTAAAAGCCCCCAGACCCTTCTAGAGCACTCTCGGACCCTTCTAAAAGCCCCTAGACCCTTCTAGAGGCCCCCAGGACCCTTCTGAAAGCCCCCAGAACCTTCTAGAGCCCCACAGGACCGTTCTAAAAGCACCCAGACCCTTCTAGAGACCTCCAGGACCATTCTGAAAGCCCCCAGAACCTCCTAGAGCCACCCAGGACCCTTCTAAAAGACCCCAGACCTTTCTAGCCCCCCCCCAGGACCCTTCTACAAGACCCCAGGACCCTTCTAATAGCACCCAGACTTGTCTAGAGGCCACCATGACCCTTCTAAAAGTCCCCAGACCCTTCTAGAGCCCCCCCGGACCCTTGTAAAAGCACCCAGACCCTTCCAGAGCCTCCCAGGACCCTTCTGAACGCCCCAGACCCTTCTAGAGGCACCCAGGACCCTTCTAAAAGCATCTAGACCCTTCTAGAGCCCCCCAGGACCCTTCTAAAAGCACCCAGACCCTTCTAGAGCCTCCCAGGACCATTCTAAATGCCCCCAGACCCTTCAAAACCCCCCAGGACACTTCTAAAAGACCCCAGACCATTCTAGAGCACCCTAGGATCCTTCAAAAAGCATAAAGACCCTTCTAGACCGTCCCCGGATCATTCTAAAAGCCCCCAGACCCTTCTAGAGCCCCCCAGGATCATTCTAAAAGCCCGCAGACCCTTCTAGAGCCCCCTAGGACCCATCTAAAAGACCCCAGACCATTCTAGAGCCCCCCAGGACCATTCTAAAAGCCCCCAGACCCTTCTAGAGCCCCCCAGGACCATTCTAAAAGACCCCAGACCCTTCTAGAGGCCCCAGGGCCCTTCTTAAGCCCCCCCGTCCCTTCTAGAGCAGCCCAGGACACTTCTAAAAGTCCCCAGACCCTTCCAGATCACCCCAGGACCCTTCTAAAAGCCCCCAGACCCTTCTAGAGGCCCCCAGGACCATTCTAAAAGCACCCAGACCCTTTTAGAGCCCCCCTGTACCCTTCTAAAAACACCCAGACCCTTCTAGAGTCCCCCAGGACCTTTCTGAAAGCCCCAGACCCTTCTACAGACCCCCAGGACCCTATAAAAGCCCCCAGACTCTTCTAGAGCACCCCAGGACCCTTCTAAAAGCACCCAGACCCTTCTAGAGCCCCCCCGGACCCATTTAAAATCCTCCAGACCCTTATACAGCCCCCCAGGACCCTTCTAAAAGACACCAGACACTTTTAGAGGCCCCAGGGCCCCTCTTAAGCCCCCCCGTACCTTCTAGAGCACACTAGGACCCTTCTAAAAGCCCCCAGACCCTTCTAGAGCACCCCAGGACCCTTCTAAAAGCCCCCAGACCCTTCTAGAGCTCCCCTGGACCCTTCTAAAAGCCCCTAGACCCTTCTAGAGGCCCCCACGACCCTTCTGAAAGCCCCCAGATCCTTCTAGAGCACCACAGGAACCTTCTAAAAGCACCCAGACCCTTCTACAGAACCCCAGGACAGTATAAAAGACCCCAGACCCTTCTAGAGCCCCCCAGGACCCTTCTAAAAGCCCCCAGACCCTTCTAGAGCCCCCAGAACGCTTCTAAAAACTTCCAAACCCTTCTAGAGCCCCCCACTACCCTTCTAAAAGCCCCCAGACCCTTCTAGAGGCCCCAGGGCCCTTCTTAAGCCCCCCCGTCCCTTCTAGAGCACACCAGGACCCGTCTAAAAGCCTCTAGACCCTTCTAGAGCACTCCAGGACCTTTCCAAAAGCACCCAGACCCTTCTAGAGGCTCCCCGGACCCTTATAAAAGCACCCAGACCCTTCCAGAGCCTCCCAGGACCCTTCTAAAAGCCACCAGACCCTTCTAGAGACCCCCAGGACCCTTCTAAAAGCACCCAGACCCTTCTAGACCCTCCCCAGATCATTCTAAAAGACCCCAGACCCTTCTAGAGCCCCCCAGGATCATTCTAAAAGACCCCTGACCCTTCTAGAGCCCCCCAGGATCATTCTAAAAGCCCCCTGACCCTTCTAGAGACACCCAGGACCCTTCTAAAAGCCCCCAGACCGTTCTAGACCCCCCCAGGACCCTTCTAAAAGCACCCAGACCCTTCTAGAGCCCCCCAGGACCCTTCTAATAGCCCCCAGACCCGTCTAGGGGCCACCAGGATCCTTCTAAAAGTCCCCAGACCCTTCTAGAGCCCCCCCGGACCCTTGTAAAAGCACCCAGACCATTCTAGAGACCCCCAGGACCCTTATAAAAGCACCCAGGCCCTTCCAGAGCCTCACAGGTCCCTTCTAAACGCCCCCAGACCCTTCTAGAGGCCCCCAGGACCCTTCTAAAAGCCTCTAGACCCTTTTAGAGCCCCCCAGGACCCTTCTAAAAGTCCCCAGACCCTTCTAGAGCCTCCCAGGACCATTCTAAAAGGCCGCAGACAATTCTAGAGGCCCCCAGGACCCATCTAAAAGCACCCAGAGACTTCTAGATGCACCCAGGACCATTCTAAAAGCCCTCACACTCTTCTAGAGCCCACCAGGACCCTTCTAAAAGCCCCCAGACCCTTCTAGAGCCCCCAGGACCCTTCTACAAGCCCCCAGACCCTTCTAGAGCCACCCAGACCCTTCTAAAAGCACCCAGACACTTCTAGAGGCACCCAGGACCCGTCTAAAAGCCTCTAGACCCTTCTAGAGCCCCCCAGGACCTTTCTAAAATCACCCAGACCCTTCTAGAGGCTCCCCGGACCCTTATAAAAGCACCCCGACCCTTCTAGAGCCTCCCAGTACCTTTCTAAAAGCAACCAGACCCTTCTAGAGAACTCCAGGACCCTTCTAAAAGCCCCCAGACCCATCTAGACCCTCCCCGGATCCTTCTAAAAGACCCCAGAGCCTTCTAGAGCCCCCTAGGATCCTTCAAAAAGCACCCAGACCTTTCTAGACCGTCCCCGGATCATTCTGAAAGCCCCCAGACCCTTCTAGAGCCCCCCAGGATCATTCTAAAAGCCCCCAGACCCGTCTAGAGCCCCCTAGGACCCATCTAAAAGCCCCCAGACCCTTCTAGAGGCCCCTAGGACCCATCTAAAAGCCCCCAGACCCTTCTAGACCCTCCCCGGATCCTTCGAAAAGCCCCCAGACCCTTCTAGAGCCCCCCAGGATCATTCTAAAAGCCCCCAGACCCTTCTAGAGCCCCCCAGTACCCTTCTAAAAGTCCCTAGACCCTTCTAGAGTCCCCCAGGACCCTTCTAAATGCCCCCAGACCATTCAAGAGGCACCAAGGGCCCCTCTTAAGGAACCCAGTCCCTTCTAGAGCCCCCCAGGACCCTTCTAAAAGTCCCCAGACCCTTCTAGAGCCCCCCCGGACCCTTATAAAAGACCCCAGACCCTTCTAGATGACCCCAGGACCCTTCTGAAAGCTAGCAGAACATTCTAGAGCCCCCCCGGACCCTTGTAAAAGCACCCAGACCATTCTAGAGACCCCCAGGACCCTTATAAAAGCACCCAGACCCTTCCAGAGCCTCACAGGTCCCTTCTAAACGCCCCCAGACTCTTCTAGAGGCCCCCAGGACCCTTCTAAAAGCCTCTAGACCCTTTTAGAGCCCCCCAGGACCCTTCTAAAAGCCCCCAGACCCTTCTAGAGCCTCCCAGGAAAATTCTAAAAGCCCCCAGACCCTTCTAGAGCCCCCCAGGAACATTCTAAAAGACCCCAGACCCTTCTAGAGCCGCCTAGGATCCTGCAAAAAGCATAAAGACCCTTCTAGACCGTCCCCGGATCATTCTAAAAGGCCCCAGACCCTTCTAGAGCCCCTCAGGACCCTTCTAAATGCCCCCAGACCCTTCTAGAGCACCCCAGGACCCATCTAAAAGCCCCCAGATCCTTCTAGAGCACCCCAGGACCCTTCTAAAAGCCCCCAGACACTTATAGAGCCCCCCAGGACCATTCTAAAAGATCCCAGACCCTTCTAGAGGCCCCCAGGACCCTTCTAAAAGCCCCCAGACCCTTCTAGAGCCCCCCAGACCCTTCTACAAGCCCCCAGACCCTTCTAGAGCCACCCAGACCCTTCTAAAAGCACCCAGACACTTCTAGAGGCACCCAGGACCCGTCTAAAAGCCTCTAGACCCTTCTAGAGCCCCCCAGGACCTTTCCAAAATCACCCAGACCCTTCTAGAGGCTCCCCGGACCCTTATAAAAGCACCCCGACCCTTCTAGAGCCTCCCAGTACCCTTCTAAAAGCAACCAGACCCTTCTAGAGAACTCCAGGACCCTTCTAAAAGCCCCCAGACCCATCTAGACCCTCCCCGGATCCTTCTAAAAGACCCCAGACCCTTCTAGAGCCCCCTAGGATCCTTCAAAAAGCACCCAGACCTTTCTAGACCGTCCCCGGATTATTCTGAAAGCCCCCAGACCCTTCTAGAGCCCCCCAGGATCATTCTAAAAGCCCCCAGACCCGTCTAGAGCCCCCTAGGACCCATCTAAAAGCCCCCAGACCCTTCTAGAGGCACCTAGGACCCTTCTAAAAGCCCCCAGACCCTTCTAGACCCTCCCCGGATCCTTCGAAAAGACCCCAGACCCTTCTAGAGCCCCCCAGGATCATTCTAAAAGCCCCCAGACCCTTCTAGAGCCCCCCAGTACCCTTCTAAAAGTCCCTAGACCCTTCTAGAGTCCCCCAGGACCCTTCTAAATGCCCCCAGACCATTCAAGAGGCACCAAGGGCCCCTCTTAAGGAACCCAGTCCCTTCTAGAGCACGCCAGAACCCTTCTAAAAGTCCCCAGACCCTTCTAGAGCCCCCCCGGACCCTTATAAAAGCCCCCAGACCCTTCTAGATGACCCCAGGACCCTTCTGAAAGCTAGCAGAACATTCTAGAGTCACCCAGGACGCTTCTAAAGGCACACAGACCATTCTAGAGCCCCCCAGGACCCTTCTAAAAGCGCCCAGACCCTTCTAGAGACCCCCAGGACCCTTCTGAAAGCTCCCCGAACCTTCTAGAGCCCTCCAGGACCCTTCTAAAAGCACCCAGACCCTTCTAGAGCATCCGAGGACCCTTCTAAAATTCCCCAGACCCTTCTAGAGCACCCCAGGACACTTCTAAAAGCACCCAGACCCTTCTAGAGCCCCCCCGAACCCTTCTAAAAGCCCCCAGACCCTTCTAGAGCCACCCAGGACCCTTCTAAAAGCACCCAGAACATTCTAGAGCCTACCAGGACCCTTCTATAAGCCCCCAGACCCTTCTAGAGACTCCCAGGACCCTTCGAAAAGCCCCCAGACCCTTCTAGAGCCACCCAGGACCTTTCTAAAAGCCCTCAGACCCTTCTAGAGCCTCCCAGGACCCTTCTAAAAGCCCCCAGACCATTCTAGAGCCTCCCAGGATCCTTCTAAAAGCCCCCAGACCCTTCTAGAGCCCCCAGGACGCTTTCAAAAACTTCCAAACCCTTCTAGAGCCCACCACTACCCTTCTAAAAGCCCCCAGACCCTTCTAGAGGCCCCAGGGCCCTTCTTAAGCCCCCCCGTCCCTTCTAGAGCACACCAGGACCCGTCTAAAAGCCTCTAGACCCTTCTAGAGCACTCCAGGACCTTTCCAAAAGCACCCAGACCCTTCTAGAGGCTCCCCGGACCCTTATAAAAGCACCCAGACCCTTCCAGAGCCTCCCAGGACCCTTCTAAAAGCCACCAGACCCTTCTAGAGACCCCCAGGACCCTTCTAAAAGCACCCAGACCCTTCTAGACCCTCCCCAGATCATTCTAAAAGACCCCAGACCCTTCTAGAGCCCCCCAGGATCATTCTAAAAG